>JAIPMN010006923.1:0-52566 GCA_020650975.1 Apostichopus californicus
GAAATCCCAGCAAGCCCCAAATTAGAAAATGCCCTTCTGAATATCCACTAAGAATATACGCTGGAGACAATTCTAAGTATGATACCCTGCTTAAAACTCGTTCCCTGCTCGTACACTGTCAAAAATGACCTCGTTACTTGTTAAACTTGAAAGGTTGAGATATTGACACAACTGTATACAACGAACTGATAATAGTCAGTTGTTGATTATTTTACTATATAACATCACTAAGGTATATATCTATATAACACATCCCATTCATTTACAATTCCATTCAAACAGTAACTTACATTGATCCAGGACAATAAGTTGGCCGATTTAGCTGAACACGTTGTCTCAATTTAGTTTCTATTTGGTCCTTTGTCTTGCCTTTATACGGTTCCTCACCTACAAAAAAAATCACATATTTACGTATATACACACAAACATGCATATGTATATATTTATAGATATCTATATATATGTATATATTCCAAGTATCTCTTTCGAGATCCGGATTACGGATTCACAAGTAATTTTGTATTGGTTGGCATTATGATTGAGTAGGACAAAGAATGTCAATAAAAACAGGAGAAGCATTGTTTCATACAGGTGACAAAGCCATTGGTGGAATAACAACCTAAGCCGTAGAGTGCAGCCGCTCGCACAAAAGTAGCGGCTGAAACACTGTACGCACTTTCAAAAGTGGCCTGCTGCCACCCTCTATGTACATACGCCTACGATATTGCTCTCCTCAATGTTTATACGCCTACGATCTTGTAATGTGCAAACGACACATGCATAGCTTTACAGTTACCAATGACAATTAGTTATACATACCAAAGGAGAACAGCTCCCACAGAAATATGCCGATAGACCACACATCACCTTCGAAACCATAGATTCCGAGAAAAACGGATTCCGGTGAAAGCCATGCAATTGGTGCATTTGGCTGCAAAATGTATTAGTTGTTTACAGACAAGTGGGTATCATTGATTTAAAAGATTAAACGATTGAAAACATTACATTTTAAATGTGACTTTGAACATTGTTGCGTTTCATAGTTTAATTAGTTAATTTGTTTGATTTCACTAACGAGACTGAATTATATACAGTGTAAGTACATATTTACACGAATTACACATTTCACGAAGTTAATCATTTTAAGATCAAAAAAGTAAGATAAGATACAAGTAATCAAGCTAAGACACCATACGTTTAACGTTTTTCTGCAACAAAAGGTTAATGACGCACATACCTAACATTAATTTATAGAATTGATTAATACAACTCAAATTTGAAGGAATAGAAAACTTACCAACGGTAAAAGGTTTGTAACAATCTCTGTGGCTTCCGTTTCTGGCCAGAAGTCGAACAGTTTAGAGCAGTTATTTTCTCCTAATAGTATCTTTCTAACCCCCAACGCTGGATGGAGAAACTGTTCGAAACACAGGTAACCAATTGATCAGTGTTTAATGGTATGACGATCGCCTATAGAGGTGAACTGAACCTTTACTGCTATATACTAATGATTGGTATGCTAGGTGTAAACCTCCTGACTGTGAGCGTTGATGAGTTAACGAAGAAACATGTGATGCCAAAATAGTGTTGGATTAGATTGTATAGCACATGAGACACATTCTGGCTGACAATTACCTCTAATTCAATTTGATATGTATATGATATGTTTTTATTTTCAAAAATTAACTGTTATGTCGATATCGGTTTACATTATACTAAATCTGTTATACTTTCAATATGGTAATTGATTTTACATACAATTATTGCAAAAATAAAACAAAGATAAGAAAAATAAAAGCCATTACGGTTAACTTACGTAGACCTTTCTCAATTGCAACAAGGGAATTGCAATTGTCTAATTTGCAGTAATAAAATGATGTAATATTATATACATCTGTTAGAGAAAGTCAGAGGTACCCAATCACGTGTAAGTTATACATACGCATGATCATGGAAGAATAACAAATCAACGCTATAAACACATGTTAACGTACCTTGCGTTTGTGCAAGAAATTCATTGCACTTGTTACTTCATAGGCAAACCTCATCAATTCTTTGTATTTAGCTGGCTGTGTTATTTTCTGCTTTTTACTTGATGATTTGGAATTGGAGGGCGAAGTTTGCTTATTAATCTTCTGAAGGTAATCTCTCAAATTTCCTCCTTCCACGTACGCATGAAAAGTGTAACTAGGTACTGTACGAAACCAAAATAAGCAACCGATTAGTTAAAGATTATAAATATTCTAGTAGATATATAACTTGGCATGAGGACTCTTCTATCTCAATAGTTGCTTCTTCTTCTCGGTTGCTATATGTATAGAGAACTGATAGACAACATGTGACCATGTGCATACTTGCTTTCTGTTAAATATGAACACCAATCATTTGTATTGCATTTTACATTAGGCAACGAACGAGTAGGGTTTATGTTATAAGTGAGTAAATTCAATTTATTATAATTTCTCAGCAAAACTCGATTCTTTGTACTACTAAGTATTCGAATAATACTTTATATTTAAGGGAGAAAATTTACTACGTATCTCTTGCAGATATATACATTTGTCTATACGTTTCCAACGGAGTATCCATTATGTTACAATAATGATGAATAACCCGAAAATACAAACAACACCTCACAAAAGTATAAAGATATATATCGGATAAACGTATTGAGAAAAATGAAATTTTAAACAAATTACGAGCCTCTAATGGTTTAAAGGGATTGTCTGGTAGCACTAAGAAGTTACCAAACGAAAAAAGGATGAGAACGCTAATGTTGCGTTTGACAGAGAAACGACTTTTTAATCGTTAAGGATGGACATTTCAAATATGATTTGAACAGTAACGAACGTGACGTCATCTTCGCAAATGCAGATTGCGACATAACCCACGCTCCATACAGTTCCTACAGTAATCACGACAAAAACCGTGTTTGAAAACAGATACATTTCTTCCTTAATTTTCGGTGGAATTTCTTATAAATTATATGTGTTTTAAAAGAAATCGTTAAGCCTTCATATATATAGCGCATCGGTGATTTCGTGATTTGTGTCTAACACAAGATAAGTTTGAATAGCAGACTCTTCGTTGTTTATACATCGCGCTGCCCAGCTCCAACGCGAAGAATGTTCGCATGAAGGCTACTCTAACGTTTACAATCGGACAGTTCTGCGAAGCCTAAGCTTTCTCGATACTACATTCTGCTCTGACATTGATTCCGCCAAGTTTCATCTTCGGTGTTCGAAATACTGTTCGAGCTTCCTTTTACTGTAAATTTGATCCGTGAAATTTATTTCAGCGATTTCGAAGAACAGTTTATCAACTGTGGTTTGAGTGTGAGAGTGTTTTATGTTCAACGCTATGTACGTATACCAGCTGGGCATGGTAGGCTGTATACGTTCGCGATGTGTACGTAATATATAATAGGCAATCACATGTGCGTGTACACGCGAGAGTGTATTTGCTGCGGAAATGTGAGTGCTAACTTCAAATCGCTCGTTTTGCCTGCACTACATCAATCACCAAATTGATGAGTTCGAACAAAGGGTGCTTTTGGTAAGAAACTGGTGAAATTTAAAACCAGATTTCTAGAAGAAGAACACGTCGAATAGGAACAATTTTCACATGGTTAGAAATAGCTATGAGGACAATGTACCAAAGCTTTCCCCAGACAATTCCTTTAAAAGTGCAAACATGGCTGAACTATGCTTTTAAGCTAGCGTGAACGTCTACATTAAATCCCAAAAGAAAGAAGAAAACAGCATAGAATAACTGACTTTCCATTTTACTTACAATGTTTTAATATTAATTAAAAACAAAACATTTTCGAAACATGACTAATTCTATGTTCAATATCCACTTACTTTTGTCAATGGAAACTCCTAGTAACTCTACCACATTCCTGTGAGATGGTAGCGAGGCCAATTTCTTTGCAGCAACGACAAATCGATGAGCCCGCCTTACATCCGCACGTGCTAACATTTTCAAAGAGGAAACCGAGTGAATATTTATTTTTTCATTTAATTACTTATGTCTGAACCATTTGAAGTGTAATTATTGCTGGTTCTATATCAAGTTCTTATTTAACATAATACCTTTTCACACTTTATCGTAGATAAGATGATTAACTCTTCGAGCTGAAGCAATTATAAATTATAAAGGCAATGAAATGTATAATACATAATGGAACGAAGCAAGTTTGATTATCTTAGATGTGCAATGTTTCACCACATTTTGTATATGATATTATGCAAAACTTCAACTTTATATTTTCTTTGTTCTTAACATCAATAAACGATATTTCCAAATCAACGTGTTTACGGAATAGCAGAATACACAATAGGACCACAATATTATTATAAGTCAGCTTTGATTGTATTTGTAGAACTAATGATATTGAAAATAAACGAGAAACGGAAAACGATTTGAAAATTGTTTAAGGAAATTAAGGAAGAAAATGTTAGAAAAATCTTAGGTTCTGATACGAATTTTATTAATTTAAGTAACATAATGTAGTTTTATAAAAACTACCTGAAACCTTTCTAGCAATAACTGTCCTTCTTCCTCCTTTGGTTGCATATACTGCTTTAAAGTATTCAATTTCGCCATCGCTCTTTAGCTGCGATGATATTGAATAGTTGTTAGGAATTTCGCTTGGTCTATGTGGTAACCTTCCTGTAAGGGAATGAGAAAGTTCTAGTCATATTTTACTAAAAGATATAAATTTGAATCCCATTCATGATCATAATTTTACCAGTTTCAATCGTGTCGGCTTTCAGTCGGAAAACAGTTGTGGATTCCCAACTTAAAGTCGGCAATTTGCGGTGACTCACAATCAATCTGTAAAGTTCACCAATGTAACCAATCAGGAGCTAGTAAATTTGGATGCGACTTGTACGAAACCCGTACGTTTACAGAACACAGTCGTAGAAGGTGAAAATCAATGTGCACGGGTGGGGTGAGGGTAGGAGGGGGTGGGGAGGGTCAGTTACAAGCACATGGGTCCTTACTACATCAAAGAGGAGAACGCGACGGTCGATTTGAGTCGGATCGTGATCAGTCGGGCTCTAACCGATTACCCAAGTCGATTGTTGACGTCACAACGGTCGAATGAAGCAGGTCGTGTGTCGTTGGCAGTTTGCTGCCGTCGTCTGTATACTTTCAGCAAGTATTTGCCACCATCAACTTATACTTGCAATGTGTTCACATGTATAGTGATTTGGATCGCATCATTCTGCAAAACATTGCCGCACATAATAAGATCATTAACATCATGATCATATCACGTATAACGTAAGGTTTTGATGCAATGTGCCACGCGTTCATGTCATGATTCAACTAAAACAACGAAAGTACAAACAAGTGCAAACATAATTGAATGACATACGGATTTGTCGTTCTATAGCACTGGCTCCCCTCCGTATAGAACGTCTGAATTCCACTCTATGAATAAATGTTTAAAAACATATGTGTTATTGAGGTAGAAATTGTGAAGAAAATTGGATCCCATATTTATACAAAGACGTATGATAGCCATCAATGGTCCAGTCGTAAGTTAGGTTACATAAACAAATAATGGTAACAGTGATTGTTTTATATATTGACGTTAATCCAGTGTTACAGCCTTTGATTTAAATTAAAAGCATACTTTTTGTCAAACTTGACGCTAACCCTGCTAAACATTACCAATATGTAAGTTTAAACATAACGCTGTAAAAACATAAAGAATGATGTACTGCTTTAAAGGTACTGACATTAGTGTGTAAGCCTGCAGTAAATCCTTCTCCTCCGCCTTCTGATCTCCACAAAAAATGTAAACATTTTCTGTCGAGTTTTATCCCATACAAAAACACTCTTGGTCAGTTTGCTAGTTTAACGACGATGTTAACATAAACTCTTTTAAAAGTAACAAAAGTAAATGCACAAAGACAAGGTAAACTGTTTGATACATTTCTTATTAATTGCATGGTGTCAAAAGTGTAGTCAAAAGAAGTTTCATCATTATCTCTAAAACCAACGGAAACAATGTAGCTATTGAAATACAATCTTCTGTATTATTCTGTCTGAGTGTTGTATTAAAAGGACCAATGTATCCCCATTAAAAAGACATTTATTCTAGATCACTTATAAAAGTAAAGTAAAACACGACGATTTTTTCCTTTCAGAATTAGATATTTTGCTTTCAGGTTTACACAATACCTTGTAACAAGCGGATCCCAGTTCCTGCTTTCTTGTCCTAAAAATATAATAATAATCGAGAGGTTACTTTTACTTAAGGTGATGCGAACTAATATATGCGTTAACAGCTTATGTATTTTAAAGCGACCTCCTTTGTACAATGAAATCATGTCCCTAGCATAGCTATTGATACACAAGCCCCATATCAATATATATATATATAATATTCAACAACTTTCGGTTTGTCTTACTTATAGGTGTCATGAAATATTTACACAAAGCAGTGTACAATTGTGTCTAGCCGTTGATGTTCTGTTTATAGTGCTTAATTTTAGTTTCAAATAAAAGTTAATCATTAAAAGCTATCTATTCTGTTTTTTGATTGATGGTTTAAATGATGACAAAGTACCGATACTTGGTCGATGAAACTGAAAGAAGGCAGGAACCACAACACAATGTTAATCGGCAACCGACATAACCCAATATGTAGTTCCTTAAGGCGTTGCCATGATGCATAGTGTTCCATATGACCTCATCTAAATCTCGCTGAGGTCCCTAACGAGATACCCAAAGAGAACCACGTCAACTTTGTTTTGTTTTCTAAACCCTGAAAACGGAACATTCCCTGGTTATTTACCACCAGATACCCCAACAATGATGAAGACGTTGCGAGAAACAATATATATTAGCCCTTTTCAATAACGTGAGAACATTCTTCCTGGAGTTTTTTTTTCGTAGAGGAAACTTATAGGTTGTCCATTAATTTCTGAGATGCAGACAGCCGTTGGATCTATCTCCTATATTACCACATTGTCACATACTGTCAGATTAAGTTCAACAAGTCTTACCTTAAATGACTTCCATCTCACTCAAGCAAAAATCATGGCAAATATTCCATTGAATTGTGAGTATATTCAAATTTGCCCTTAGAGAACGGTAACCAAAGCGGACCGACGTTTTACTTACAGTAAAGCACAAGCCTGCATTCCGTAACTTCCATTCACTACTGCTAATATTTCCAAGCATTACCATCTAACCATCATTTACCTTCCTTTCCTTTCGTTTATTTTATATTTCCACAACATTAAATTTGTACAAATGCAAAAAATAACTACAATAATATGAACTGCAATGAAGTAGAGGGAATACATTTTGTTGAAAACATAGGGCCTTCTCAAAGAGTTTCACACCCGAAAAAAAAGTGAAAAATCAGAAATACATACAAACAAAATTGAACGTAGGAATTAAAGAGAAAGTAAACAAAGCAAACAAAACTAATATATTAATACGTATCCCGATTTCTAGACCCCAGCTAGCCTCACAAACCATTACCCCGGTCACCCCGCCTCACACTTAGACACATAGCTTCTCACATTGAAATTGTGACGTGACATTAACTCATGCTTATTAACTTAAGACAAAAATGTTACATTACAGGTATAGCTTTAAATGTGAGCACGCTGTGAAAGTTGTTCACACCACTCGTCGTGTTCTAACACCCGATACACACAGAGAACACAGTTACTACTGTAATTCGTAAAGTTGTGTAACGCAGTAAGAACTGGATCGTGCTATAAATCGGTAGCATGTGCTATTAGGATTACAGTAAGAACTGAGGACATGTGTAATTCCAACAAATCCAGTTGTTGGGATTTATTGGGATTACACATATCCTCAGTGCTTACTGTAAACCTAATAGCACATGCTATCGATTATTCAGATTGGTAAGCACGATCAAGTATTTACTGTGGTACAAAACTTTAGACTTACAGTAGTTACTGTAATCTCTGTGTGAATCGGCTGGTTCTAAGGACGGAATGAAAATATCTTCCGGTTTCATTTGATATTAGTAACAACACAATCAAACCACTTACGACATCTTGAGATCGTACAGAGACAGGCGCAGACGACAATGATGGCGACAACAGAGAGAATTGGAAGAACAATTAGCAATAAATAATCTGTCTCTGGTTCGGAGGGAGACGGTGTATCTGAAACAGAGACTCGTTGATGTTTATATCATGGTTAAAAGAATTGTAATCATAAATATCATTATGTTATACGATTGTTATGATTCATAGTTATTATTTTGTTTCCGTGCTAGTCGCTGATAAAAACAAAACGTACCTCTTGTTCACGTTTTCGGTTGACAATATTGACATCATGTGACATGAATCATTCAAGAGATCAATCTTTATTATGCACAATACCTTCATTCTGGAAGAGAAATATCTTAATTTCCAGATTGATTTTGTCATTTGAAAAGTAAACCTGTAATTTGAAAATGTCTTACTTCAACGGTAATGATGTGAGTACACAAACCGATAAAGGAAATCAATCTTTAATATTCGCAACACCTTACCTCTGAAAGAGAGGCATCTCAATTTCCAGACTGATGTTGTTATTCGTAAAGTAAACATTTCAGTTCAAAATTATTCACTTCAAATTAACATTAAATGTGATGTCGAAGTGAAGAATTCTCAATAGTGAAGCTCACATTTAAGAAGAATATAGTGAACAACAAGACCTAGTCACATGTCTTTCAGTTACAATTTATTTCTTTGTCAACGACGTACTAATTTGAAACATGTGATGTTCTTTTTTTTAACGTACCTTCAGGCTGGCGTCGATTATGCTCATCTGCTAACGTGTTCATGTACTTTAAGTTATACTATAAGAGGAACTGCCCAATTGTTTTTTTTTTTAATATCTAAGTTATACAATCGACACATTACCTACGAAAGTAGACCTTAAACCCAGTGAGTACTTGCCAAAGATTTTACTTTACATGATATTCCAAATATGTCTAATTAATGTCAAAATGTGTTACATAACAACATTACACTACTCAAGTGAAAATGATTACAAATCAGTATGGTACAATACAATGTGTGCTTAATGAAATGAGTAACATTCACTTCGTATACGGCGATAAAGCTTAGACTGAATAATTGAATTTAAAATATTTTACCTGCCATAACGTCATGGAGAAATAAGATAAAAGCTGTCCAGGTTAGTACCTTCATTACTTAGACTATGTATTCCTATCTGCAGAAAAAAAGGCTTATCACCGAGTTACTGTGTAAATCATAGTCCTCACACTGTTGCGTTTGTATAACTCAATGTAGGACTGATATAATTCAAAGGCCTTTAAGAAATTATTGATGAATATGATGTGAAAAGCGAATTGAGTTTCAATATTTAACGATATACAGTAGGTCTAACTTCTTGCTCTTCCTTATATATCATTCTGTTTTGTCATTTTATTGAATACACACACGTTTATAACTTATAAGAATGTTTCGTGCTAGCAAAGTGAAAGTTATCATGGATCATATATTATCAACCCCAAAAATGTCGGGTCATGCTAAGCACGCGGTATAATAATGCTGATTAATTAATCATCAGGAACCATATATCATGTCAATATTTTCTTAGCATCTAATATTAGCAGCATATCGGTCTTATTATTTGTATTGAATCCAGAGAACGTTATCAACATATCAGCATAGTTATGGCTTATGATAATGCAGGGATTAAGACATTGTGCTTACGCGATGAATATAACTGATTAAACATTTTTATTTTGTGATTTTAGTTCATGAGTTGGCCATATATTCTAAAAGTTTATAGCAGTGAGATATACTACAGGTTTCTCCCTTTCACCTTTCATCCCTTTTTGCTCATTGGATAAGTAAGTATTGATAATTTAGTCACGCGATGGTTACAAATCATTACATATTGCATTTACATATACATTCAAAAGAAAGCAACGTTTTCATGAACTGCCTCTCAAGTAACATCCTGCAAAGTTCAAATTCAATGTCTTGGCCTAGTACGACGCTCGTAAATATGAGCAATACACAGATTTGCAGTCCCTTAGATTTATTCCGTCATATAGCTCCTAGTCTGTAAAGATATCTCCCAAAATGATGATTGTCTGACATAAGTTAACTAATTATGATCATGACATCAAAGAAGATGGTTCAATATGCAACTTGAAAAAACATAATACAAACATTAACTATAAAGGAACTTATCATGATATAATTCAGTTTTGCCGTCCTCATAACCTCTCTATTACAGTAAATTACTATATAAATACAAGTTATTATGTCACGTGACCACAACAGCAAACATAATGGGGGTTGTACAGCTACATCAAATATCCTAGCCATACATATAGTACGACAATAACATGCCTAGCCTGAACTTTCAGCGTGAAGAAATCTTATCAAATAAGACTTCCACGAACTAACTACTTTATCAAATCAGATCTAGGACTTAAAATACTGTTAAATATTTCTTATGCCCCAAATCAGGACATAAGCATTAAAACTTACGACACTGGGCCGTTGATTCAACTTTGGGCTGAATGTTGTCAGCGTAGTATCGCAGAGAAGGAATGTTGCCAGTTGAAAACATGAACAGCGCCCTTTGTTAGTGGAAAGGATCTGCCGGAGCAAGTGATTCCGCTTCGATAATCGCAGATAATAGCCTTGCAACAAAGATACGCAAGTTTTGTCCTATAATACTGTAAGTGTATTGATTACTAACGGCTCTAAGAGAACTCTTTGCGATGTCTTTTAGTTTTCTAAATAATTTTCTGTGAGAGGTAAGTTTCTCGTTCTATAAACAATTCTCTTAGTAAAAACCCTTTAGCTGCCATTCGATATGTCAGAAGATACTCGGTAGTGAAATAAACGTTATCTAATAGGAAAGCAAGAGAAAACATCTTTAATTATATTTTTCTAATGTGTTGACTTCCCGACTGGTACAAATGATTGATTGCCGAAACAGAGTGTTATCTATCCTCAGGTACAAACAATTAAAACCGTGTCTTCCAATGTGAAAAAAATGCCGTTTATTACAACATCCAACTGTTCAACATTGACTTTTGCCACCTTGTGGACACAAACAAGGGGCAGCAATAACAAGTTATGAAAACTTTGCAGGTTTACTGTAATGTTCAGAAATATTAGTCACCCGACATGGAGTACTTTGAGGCTAACATTTACATATATGACAA
Source organism: Apostichopus californicus (assembly GCA_020650975.1). NCBI lineage: Eukaryota > Metazoa > Echinodermata > Holothuroidea > Aspidochirotida > Stichopodidae > Apostichopus > Apostichopus californicus. The sequence goes on from JAIPMN010006923.1 coordinate 11,207, forward strand.
ACAATTCACACACAAAAAAACCGATGCAATAACGCAGGGCTATAAATTTAAGGAATACAAAATGGATTAAAAGGTACTATCAACGTCACTGTAACACTGACTTAAGTTTCTGAACCATCCCGCTTAAGGAAAGAAAGCTTGCTCTCCCATTGTTACTATAGAAGACAATTTGAGATTATTCTTTCTTTCACTGACAAGCTTTTGCTTTCTTAATTATAGCTGCATCTATTTTGAACTAACATTGTTTGTTTTTCTTTAATTAATTATTAGTAACATTAGCTTTGCGTGGCAACTGATATATAAAACCTTCCTTTCAACGTTAACTTTTATTAACGAGCAGCGCCCGCAGTAGAGTTAACGTGCAATGCCTGGTAATGTACTACGGTATTTGTTGGCCTGACATTTTAGAAGGCAGGAAGTATCTATTATAGTAATATCAGACGTGTGTCACTGCAACACAACATATATCACATCATTTAACAGATAAAGTTATGTGGAATCAATAAACAACGCCCTTCTTCACAATCACTTTAAGCATTGACTGTGGTCACGTGTGTTGCACATTCTGATACCCTGTTAATAGGGCATCATTAGAGATAGTATGTTATAAAGGCCGTGGTTTGAGGTCGTTGGAGCCTATATAGTACACATATAGCGGAGTCTGTGAGTATTCGTAATAAAATATTACTAATGACCAGAAGTTGAACAAGGGAGGGTGTACAGGCTCTAAGCCCCCCCGCCCCCCACCCCTAAAAATATCAGCTGTACAGCACACTGAATGAGAGTGTTTCGCTTTAATTTTTAACTTGGCAATATCATTATAAATCACCATCAAATTGTGAGTAGAGACCTCTCATGAAATATAATGGAAAGTTACCTTTATGAAATATTAACTTGATTCTACTATCATAAAATAATTGTAACAACTGATGTGAAACTAAAATTCATGAGATAAATCGACATAACTTAAAAAACATTAACATGTTTTATTAATAAAAACCTTCAGTTTCACTTTCAATATTCAGTTTTCTGTGCAATGACATGTGATAAAGTACAATGTGATAGTGTCAAGTTATTTAGATCTAGTACGATGTATTACGTTATCATGTGCTAAGTACGTTACCCTGTATCCATCGATCCAAGGAAAAGCACGAATTGACGTGATATGCATCATTTTCATCGCGTCAGGTTTGCTGATCTGTCTTTTTAAGGAGGGTGTGTGTGTGAGATGGAGGGGGTGGATGTGGCTGTTTCGCCGCAAAATGTAATAATTGACGCAAAATGTAATCTTTTCCGGATATGTAGTAAATTTCGACGAAAATTGTAATCTTAACAGAAAATGTAATAACTTTTGACACAAAATGTAATAATCCTTTAACGAGGTTTGTCATAAGTTTTTTTCTCTTTAAATGTTAACATGGAGTGTAACAACGCAACATGTAGTAATATATCAATCAGGATAACAATGTGTGTTCTGAATATTAACAGGAATTAACACAAATACAAGTTATGTAACCAAAATGTTCTATCTATCGGGCTAAAAGGGTTTCAGCGAGGTTTGACATTGGGCAAGTATTGTGACTGATAATGTAATAACTATCGATAATGTAATACGACTGATATTGTAACAAAGCAGAACGTAAAGTTGTGATTCTTTGCCGAAATAGCCTGTTTGTGTCTTAACAAGAAACGTGTAATTATCATGATTAATCATCATTAAAGCAGAACTGGCCAAAATTGATCTGTACATATACAGTTATCTTTGTTAATTCATGTGATGCAATACAGAAATCAATTTTCTATTGTCGTAGGGTCCAGTTTCAAACTCGAAGAAAAAAGGGAATTGACACCGGGATCTCGGAACTCAATGTAGCCGAATTACTTATTAGGTCCAGACGCCCTGGATTGTAGATGTTTGGGGTTAAGAAATGAATCAGCCGAATTTTACCAGATTCAAGAGAATCAGCTGAGAGGTGACTACAGTTTTAAGTTACGGTAAGGATTTGCCGTAAAATGAGACGGTAGGGTGGGGGGGGGGTTGAGTGGTGGGTTGGTGATACAACTGGAATGATGGTATGGATGGATTAATGAGGAAAGGATTTGCATTCGTTGCCATTATAGGAGAGGTGGTAACTTATGAGCTAAGAACGGGGCTACGTGGACATGAGGTTAAGGTCAACAGGTGGCCGGGTCGTAGACAATGGGAGGCCGCTCGGCCCCATTACGGAAACATAGATAGAGAAAGATGAAAGTTCTGTTCCGCCCCTTCAATCAAATCCTTTACTCAACTGTGGGACGGCCCTAGGAATTGTGGAACTTAGACGGTTCGTTAGACTGGGTTTGTCAGAATACAGAATCGCGATATCATCAACGTCGTGGTGACAGCAGCTGTTGTTTTTACTTCGCTATTTAAAAAAATATCACCCCCCCCCCTCCAATTCCCACCTTACATGCGTATAATTGTATAGTGTTCAACAAAAGTGGTTCCCTTGCTGATTTAGGGATCGGGAGTGTCAACCCTGATACGGTACAGCATCAGCTTCATGAAATAACCTTCCAATGGTAGTACACATTTGAATATATTCCACCTTTTCCAAAATCCTCTTTGTTTCAATTTTAAACTGGACGTTGAGGTATTTTTCTCCCCCGTTTTATCGCGCTTTCAACGAAGACATTTTACTAAGAACAAATTTTTCCAGGTAAAAACCCATGTTTCTAAATATTACAAACTAGGCCACACAATTAAACCCTTCCCCTGTTGCTATTTGTCATTGGATACGGCTTAGCTTACATGGAGTTTATGTGAGGGGATGATTTTAGAGATTTTGTAGGGGATGAAGTGTGTTTGATTGAGCATATTTGAAATATTCTTTATAGCGTTAGAGGTTAGGCGTCGTTATTTGAGATCAATTCATTTCTTAAACTGCATCATATGTTGGCATAAACGGCGCGCCATACACAACTATCTACTATAGTTTGAAACAAAATAGATGGTTCTTGCATGAGGTTTCAGTCTCCAAACATATATATTGTTTCGCAAAAATAAATATTTTTAACCACGGGTATCATTCGATGTTCATATTCAACAGCAGTGGACGATGGAACATCAAACATACGATATTATTAGTGAAACTTATCTAAACTAAAGTGAGTTTGCTGTTCCTGTAGTAAGCCAAAAGAGGAAGCAGAAATCGGCTTGTGTACTGCAACCCCTACCAAATTCTTCGCAGTCAAGTTGGAACGCAGAGTCTCGAAAGCTGAACAAATAAGTTCAAGAAAGATCTAAAATAATACAAGTTAAATGTTTGGAACCGTTCCGATATTGAGTCACTGCTACGTCCCTCCGGGCAGAACCAGGGAAACACAATTACCGTTCCGTGATGCATAAATTCATGATTCCTCACACAAATATCCCTGTCAATAACAATCACATATAGAAAGTACACACTTGGGTTGTATTTTGTTTTCAACTCCACGCTAGCCAACTACTTGCCGACCTTTGCGTCTTCTCCCAGGCATAAACAAATCAATTCATTTTCCCATGCAGCTTGCATAGCTGAGCGTGGTGACCTCCTTTTAGAGTTTTGATGTCGGCCGACGCGCGTGAACACAGGAAGCGGGTACCTTGATGCACAAATTCACGACTCCACACGCAAATATCACTTTTAATAAAAATCACACATAGAAAGTACACACGTGGGCTGTATTGAAGTAAACGATTACAACTCCACGCTGACCAACTACTTTCCGAACTTTTCGTCTTCTCCCTGACACAAACAACGATCAAATCCTTTTCCCATGCAGCCAGCATAGAGCTGAGCGCGGTGACCTCCTTTTAGAGTTTTGATGTCGGCCGACGCGCGTTAACGCAGGGAGCGGGTTCTTTTGTTATTCTGAGAAACGACGCAAGGGTGACAAACAAAGTTGGAACTCTGGAGTCTGAGTCGGGGAAATCAAAGTAAGATCAATGCATTCCCCGAGCTCAGCATAAAGCTCAATAAAAATAATAACAACTTAACAAACGGAAATCTGCTAGACTTTTAGGCCAAATTTAAATACGTGACGGTATACCAAATCGGACCGCCGTCGAATATGCTCCTCTACTTTTTTTTTATATATATCAAATAAACACAATCGACACATTGATGAAAGTAGACCTTAAATCCAGTGAGTACTTGCCAAAGATTTTACTATACATGATATTCCAAAACTTTCCAATTAGTGTCAAAATGTGTTACATAACAACATTACACTACTCAAGTGAAAATGATAACAAATCAGTATGGTACAATACAATGTGTGCTTAATGAAATGAGTAACATTCACGTCGTATACGTCGATAAAGCTTAGACTGAATAATGAATTTAAAATATTTCACCTGCCACGGAGAGATAAGATAAAAGCTGTCCAGGTTCAGCTGAATAATTGATGTATACACGTTTATATTTCATCAGAATTTTTGTGCTAGCAAAATAAAAGTGATGGTTCATAACTTGTCAATCCCAAAACTATCAGAGTCCATGCTAAGCACGTAATATAAAAATGCTGATATATTAATCATCAGAAGCCATATATAATATCAATATTTTCTGAGCATTAATATTAGCATTATCTCCGTCTTATTATATGTGTTAACTTCAGAGAACGTAATCACCATATCGACATACTTATAAATAAGGCCAAAGCATGCATGCATGTGTACCTCAGGCTCTTGAGTCAGTCGTGCGGAAAGAAGGATACGAGATTTGCAGGGGCATATGATTTATGACGAACGTATTCAAGCACAGAAAAATATGTGCATTGTCTCGTTTATAGTTTCTTTTCCAACGAAAACGTGCCGTTTCAAAAAAAAGAAAAAAAAAAGGGTACCCCTCTTCTAAGTTCTGTACATCAGTGCAGCGGGGGCCCCCTTTGGTCGGGGGCCCCTGGGTTTGCCCCGTCCGAGCCCATAGGCGTTACGCCGCTGATAAGATTGTTACAAATCCTATAGATCATGTACATGATTAGCTTCTTTGTTAAAAAATAACGTACCGAGAGTGTTTTCTGAACATGTTGTCACACAAGGTTAAGCTTGACTCAAAAGAAAGCAACTTAGGAAATTTCAAACGTTTTTATGAATTCCCTTTCAAATAACATCCTGAAAAGTTAAAATTGTAACACTGATCTAAAAACATATTACAATATATACTCTCCATAAGAAACCTCAAGGGGAATGATAATCACCGTCAATCCAACAAGACATAAAATAAAAAAGCATTGCTTTAATTTGACAACCTGTACCTTGGTAGCAAATGATGGTATCACAATGACAACAAACTACATAGCTAGCGAAAAAGGGGTGGCATGTGAGAAAATAACGAAGATTTTGAGTTATGGTTGTTCCCTAATCTAAGCTAAACTAATTTCATTTGTTTTTTTCTCAATGTTATACAAAAAATGGAACTTCAAACCATTATGTTACGTGGTATGATCATACTGAAATGAAAACTGAGCAGTTTCGATAGAATGGCCTTACATTGAAAGTTTTTTATGTAAAGAAATATACGTTCTCTTCCCAAATTTCTTTCGCATTGAATAAATGTCAAAACTTAACAATTAATGTTACGTCAATCTGCCCAGAAAATATATTAAGAACACATTCGTAACGTTCCCTATATGGAATTAACGTTTCGGACTCTTGCCACTTGCCTCAGCCTACGTATGGCAAATAATAAAGAAAAATAGAAAATAAAATAACACTAATTTACTTATTTTTCCTAAATTACTATTCATCAACATGATAAATACTTTAACTTGTTAATAGAATAAGCATATTTGCTATGCCTCAGCAACTGTATGTTGCTTAATCGTAAACCTTTTCACCTCCTCATACATTACGCTGGCTATTAGTACATACGTAGAATTTGCAAATGAAGCTAAAACATAGTATATCACTTTTAGAATAGCTAGCATATGTTCAATACTTCCTTCTCATAAACGGAAAGTAAAAATGTAAAGAGCTTGTGACTTAGCTATACGGTGTTACACTACAGTAAAGAAAATTTTCAAATGCTACAAAAATGGATATTTAGTACTAATATCGAATCCTTCGCTCGTCCCTGAATTACCAGAACGTACAGTATGTTTTTTTTTCATGAAATTTATATAAAATTTAGGAGATGTAACACCGTCAAGTGATCCAGCCCGTATAATCGTAGATCAACCTTGCAACAATGCTACCCATTTTTCTTTCTCAAAACAGTTAGTCTATGCAATTAGGCACTAATTTATCAACGGCACTATGGAAATTCCATGTGATGCTTGCCATTTTTAATTTGTTCCTATTTTCAGTGAAAGGTAAGATTACCATGCCATTAACAAAACTCTTATTAAACAATATAATGGTGTTTTCTTTTTTCTTTTTTTCTTTTTGCCGCCATTCATTATATTATAATATGCTGCGTTAGAGTAATAAACGTTATATCATAATAATCATTGAAGTATGTAGTCAATTGTGAGAATACAACTGACCTTGAACGTTAAGCATTCTACTTGTTTTGGTTTTTCCAGAGACTGGCCCGAAAACAATACAGGTGTATTTCCCAGCGTCTCCGCATGTAACATCTGATATTTTTAACCAAGCAGCCGTACCGTCGTTTGAAAACATTGAGGCATACTTTACATTTAGATTGTTAGTTAACTCTGGAACTCGAGTTGATCGTAAGATAGGACTACCATCGTGTTCCCAAAGTATCGTCACATCTGTAGTACGGAATGTTAGTACACAGTCTATTATGGCAGTTCCACCAACAATTGCCGGTATTTCAATATTGTCTTGTTGGACAGCTACAATGTCAAATGCAAAATAAGATATCGATGGAAAAAAATACGCCATGATTTAACGATATTTGTAAAGTATACAAGCAAAACAAAAGTAAATATATTCTAATATATCCTACAAATGCGCTACACATCAACACCGTAACTCCCCTGCTGGTATAAACGATCGTTTGCCAAAGCATAATATTAACTACACTCAGGAAGAGATAAAAACATTGAACCTGTATTCCAATTTTAAGACATGCCGTTACTCTTTATACAAACGTATTGTGTTATAAGAATATTTAAGGGCTAAACACTGTATTTTCCACCCTGTTGACATAAATATGTATTGGATTACTTGGATAGTATTCATGAGACATCGCATAATTGGTAAACAGACCAATGTCGCTTTAAGATAGGTGTAAGTTGTGAATATGGTCGGAATATTCATGCCGATATGCAGTTTTCATACTGATTGGTGGTGATAAATTTATACATTTAACTGAGCAATACCCTATTAAATTTCTGAAACATCTGAACGGATAATACTTTCTTTAATAATTTGAAAGGACTTAATTTTGAAATCTTTTATCAAAACCTTCCTCTACTGACATAACAAAAACACATTTTGTGTCACGTTAACTGTAATGTTCAGAACTATTACTCACCTGGCGAGGAATACGTTGAGGCCGACATACACGTTGCAAAAGAAACCAAAAACAATAGAAGGTCCATTACTTTAAAGAATAAACAATGGATTTAAAGGCACAATCAACGTTCATGTAACACAGATTTAAGTATCAGAACCATCCTGCTTAAGGAAAGAAGCTAGCTCGCCCATTGTTAATAAAAAAAATGAGATTATTATAGCGTTGACTTGTGAGCTTTCGTTTTCTTGGTAGCTTGATTTAATATAATATTGTTGGTTTTATTAATTATTAGTAAATTAGTTTTGCGTTGCACCTGATATCATAAAAGCTTTCTTTGCAACGTTAAATTTTATTAACGAGCAACGCCAGCAGTGGATTTAACGTACAATGTCTGTTAATGTACAGTTTTTGCCGGCAGGATTTTTTAGAAGGCAGGAAGTTTAATAGTAATATCAGACGTGTGTCACTGCAACACAACATATATCACATCATTTAACAAATAAAGTTATGTGGCATCAATAAACAATGCCCTGCTTCACAACCCCTTTAAACATTGGCTGTGGTCACATGTGTAGCACCTTCTGATCCCCTGCAAATATAGCATGAGTAGAGCTACTATAGAGCTGTTGTAAAGGCCGTGGTTTGGCTCTGGGGTCGCTGGAGCCTATGTAGTACACCTTAGCCTAAAAGTATTCTCAGTAATACGTATCATTGACCATAAGTTAAACAAGATAAGGTGTACAGTCTATACACCGCCCCCCCCCCTTAAATTACCGCCTGAAAGCTAAAAAGAACGTTTCGCCAACAAATTTTCTAGTACGGAATTGCACTTTGCGCATTATCTTAAATGTTGAACTTTTTAACATCAACCACCATAAAACTGTGAGTAGTGACCTCTCATGAAGGATAATGGAAAGTTACCCCTATGAAATATTAACTTGATTATACTATAAAACAACTGATGTGAAACTAAACTTAATGAGACTTTTCGACATGATTACGACAATAACTTGTTTCATTAATAAAAAACCTCCAGTTGCACTGTCAATATTTGATGTACATTTTAGTTCATTATTCTGTGCAATGGCAAACGATAAAGTACAATGTAATAGTTATTTATGTCTAGTAATTTAGCGTTAGTAAGGTGTTTTACGTCATCATATGCTAAGTATGTTACCACCGTATCCATCGATCCAAAGAAAAGCACGAATGGATGTGATTTGCATCATTTTCATCGCGTTCCAAGGAGCATCTGCTACATCAGGTTTGCTAATCTGTCTTTTTCTCAGATATGTGTGTGAGGAGGAAGGGGTGGGGGTGGTAGCGGCTGCTACGCCGCAAAAAGGAATAATTGACGCAAAATGTAATCTTATCCAGATATGTAATAAATCTCGCCGCAAAATGTAATCTTAACAGAAAATGTAATAGTCTTTTAACGATTTTTGTAATAACTTTTTGAAATATAAATGAGAAATATAACAACGCAAAAATTGGTAACCTCTGTCAACCAGGTGTAACAGCAATGTGTGTCCTGAATATTAAATACAAGTGGTGTAACCAAAGTGTTCTATCTATTGGGCTAAAAGGGTTAAGCGAGGTTTAACATGGAGCAAGTATTGTAACTGATAATGTAATAACTATCGATAATGTAATACGACTTATAATGTAACAAAGCAGAATGTAAAGTTGCGTTGAGATTCTTTGCCGAATAGCCTATTTGTGTCATAACATGAAACGTGAAATTATCATGATTAAAGTAGAATTGGTCAAATATTGATCTGTAAATATACCGTTATATTTATTAATTTCTGAGATGTTATCAACAAAACAATTTTCTATTAAGTAATTTTCTGATATGTTGAAACGGAAAAATAATCGAGCGCCTTACCAAGAGAGACACATAGAAAATCATTTAAATTCCTTACAGCATGATTTTTCAGCTGAGAGTGAGGTGTTTGCTCCAAACTAGCCTACATGAATTGGTTAATCCATTGTGCAGAAAATACTTCGCATCTATTAGGGCAGATTGTAAAGAAAATATGTCGCATCTATTAGCGCAGATTGTAAAGAAAATAGTTTGCATCTATTAGCACAGATAGCAGGATCACCTGGAAATTGAGCAATTATATAGCATTCTCAATGTACTTTATAATGCTGGAACATTCCTACCACATACCCAACATCACTGTATTAGATCTGAACAGTTCCCTGGATTAAAATTTTTAGTACACAAAGGCTTGTCAGTTACACAAAAGATGACCCAGCTTACTATCACCAATAGTAAAATACACTGGCCTTTCAACTATTATGTGACACAAACTGCGCCGAAATAATAACATCCCCCCCCCCCACCTTCTGTTTTTCATGAGATACGGCTTAGCTAGGCCAGATTTTATATGAGGGGATGATTTTTGAGAAATAATTAGGGATGAAATGTGTTTGAATGAGCTTAATCTAAATATTGTTTAAAGTGTCTGAACTTAGGCGTCGTTAATTGAGACGAAATCATTTCTTACACTGCACCATAAGTTGGCAAAACGGCGCGCCATACACAACTATCTTCTATAGATTGAAGCAGCTTACATGGTTCTTGCAAAAGTTGTCAGTCTCTAAACATATATAGTTTCGCAAAAATAAGTATTTTTAGCCATGGTTATACTTTGCTGGTCACTGTTATACTCATATTTAACAGCAGTCGATGATGGAACATGACACATACGATATATTTTTTAGTGAAACTTATCTAAACTACGGTGAGTTTGCTGTTCCTGTAGTAAGCCAGATGAGGAAGCAGAAATACGCTTGTGTACTGTAACGCCGACCAATTTTTTTGTAGTCAAGTCCAAACGCAGAGTCTGGAAAACTGAGCAAATAAGTTCACGAAAGAGCTAAAAAAGTACAAGTAAAATGTATGGAACCGTTCCGATATTGAGTCACCGATAAGTCCTTCCAGGCACAACCAGGAAACACAATTACCATTCCTTGATGCAAAAATTCACGATTCCACACGCACATATCACTTTTAATAAAAATTACACATAAAGAGTACACACATGTGCTGTATTGAAGTAAACGAATATAACTCCACGCTGACCAACTACTTTCCGAACGTTTCGTCTTCTTCCCTGACACAAACAACAATAAATTCCTTTTCCCATGCAGCTTGCATAGCTGAGCGCGGTGACCCCCTTTTAGAGTTTTGATGTCGGCCGACGCGCGTGAACGCAGGAAGCGGGTTCTTTTGTTATTCTGAGAAACGACGCAAGGGCGACAAAAAAAGTTGGAACTCTGGAGCCTGAGACGGGGAAATCAAAGTAAGATCAATGCATACCCCGAGCTCAGTACAAAGCTCAGTCAAATATAATAACAACTTAACAAAACGAAATCTGCTAGACTTGTGCAGGATGTTTTGTCGAAATCTTCTATTCACCAACAACAAAACATAACAGTTGAAAACAGTGCAAGACCGCATACGTCCATTCAGTGCTCGCGTCGTTCAGACTCGTCATCAATTGATTTAGTGGGTATGGTGAGATTTGATACGCAACAGAAACCTCTCAAACGGAAGTTGAGATCTAATATGGCACGAGAGCTAACCGGAATTTACATGAAACACGGTGCGTGGTGCTATACAATATGACTAAGAAGCAGCATTTGAAGGAGAAGTTAAACGACTGTGCAACGCAATTAAGATTAAATAATCAAAGGTTTTACCGTTGCCCTGTGTGAAGTTGTCAACGCAATATTACCCTTACATCTGTGTTTTAATGTTCGCCCAATCGGAGATATGCATTTTTAAAGTGATCACGTGACTTATGACGTCCATCAAAAAAAATTGTTTGCAAGTTTGTCATGAGAAACAGTTATTACATTTTTTTATATTATACATTGCGTCAAAAAGTTATTGCATCACTCCTTTAAGGATTATTACATTTTGTGTCAAAAGTTATTATTATCGAGAATTTTAACAAATCTGGTAAATGTTACATTTTGCGTCAATTATTACATTTTGCGGCGTAAAAGGGGCTTTTTCACTTCCGTGTTGAACTTTATGCGACTAGAAAATTCGTTCAAATTGAGTTGATACTATAGGTCACGTACTTATAAGACGTTTTGACTTAGTGGGAAAGGAAATCTATTCCCAAAAGTCACTCTTTTGTAGGATTATACGTATGATTTTTTTTTTCATTCAGCTAACTACGATACCGAGACACAGTTTGTTCTTGCTGGAAGTTCACCAGTGTTGGAATGTCCCTTTAACTACACCGATTCTGAATTTGGAATGGAATGGAAATGGAGAGAACATGAGACATTGTACCACGGTGACTCACAAATAGAATCAACAATAGAGAACAACCGAAGAGTTTCCACCATAGGAAGGGAAGGAAGTGTTGCATCTCTACAAATTAAAAATGTAACCCTAGAAGATTCTGGTAGATATATATGTTCCAAAATACTTCTTCATCTACAACTGCACCGTAAATCGGAAAGTTGTAGGTGGACCCTTATTGTTCAAGGTAGGATTTCATTATGAATACATTTACTTATGAAATAGTACAATAGTACGACAATAGGTTCTCCAATGAAATAACAAGACACATTTATTCTTAAAAATTCATTACAAACTTTCATGCATTTTCAATACTAACGCAACCGAGTCATTCTGACGATCTCTTTTAATTTGTAGTACCGACGCCTAATTACCTGCCAGAATTTTAATTATTTAAGTGAATCATGACTTTCTTCCTCTTTTAGATGGGCCAGAAATGACAGCCTTACAGAAAGTTGAAGAAAACGTAAACCTTACAGCTAAGTGTTGTGTAACGTTTTCGGGGGCTTTTCCCAACGCTGATTGCAGATGGTTTATTAATGATACACAGAATTTTGATGTCACGAAGTTAATAATTGTCAACACTACCCTGGAGAAAAATGTTTCCTGTTGCACATTTTCACTTTTAGCCAAACGCAATGTTCATCGCCAAAGTTTGAAATGCCTCGTCGAGAATAAGCTTAACGCATTTGACAAATCTCCGATATACGTGTTGCGTAAGTACCGACTCAAACATGTTCTCATTACCTTTGAGCCTGTCGAGTAACGGTAAATAGACGTTATCAATCTATCAGAATGATAATGAAAGGTATACTGACAGTTAATAATGAAAATGCATAAAATGAGGACACATATCAATGTGTTTTATTTTTATACATAGACAGCCACTTCCATGAGGTCAAGTGTCCAACACGACCTTTGAAATGAGGACAGTAACATAACTATGTTGTTTATATAATATCTATAATAGAATGAGTCATTAATGTCTAACAATCAGCATTCTTTGTGATAACAATTTCCTGCTCTGTTATTACATTGTCGATGTTTCTACATAGATCCTGCACACGCATGGTGGGAACCGCCTCGTGCTTTTGCCTCCTCCATGATTGCAGACAGATCACAAACTGTAAACATTACCTGTTTGTCGGAAGGATACCCATCTCCAGTGGTCCATTTACAGATAAAGAATACAGACGAACACGACCAATGGTTTAATCTACCTTCTACTGCTGAGTTATTAGAGGACAGCATTACTTTTCAAAGATGGCAATTTCAGCTTCGTCTCACAAACAATACGTCAGTCTTTTTGAGATGTTTTGCTTGTAACAACCAAACGAATAGTACAATCGATGAGGGTTTCTTAGTAGAAATAAGCCGTAAGTGACTCTGCCCATTTCCTTTTAATTATTCAAATTAGCTTAGGAAGAATTTGTATCCCATGTACCGCTGGTAATTAAAGCTTTCATTTATTATATTGTTATTACTGAATATCCATGAAGAGAAACGCAATCAGAATAAAGTCTTACATTAGAGAAAAGCATCATCAATTGTATTTGTAATTTAAAAAGAGTCTTACGAATAGTTGATAATAGTTGATAACAATTAACTTTAAATATATAATTACATAGTGATATTGATACACAATATTTCCAGGTCCTGTAACAGTTCTTATAAACAATACGTCACCAATAAACATCGCATTTGGCGACACAATTACAATCATGTGTCATGCGGATGGTTACCCTATACCAAATGTTCATCTCGAAAGAAGTAAGGATGGAAAAAGTTGGGATAGCCTTCCACTGACGTCTGTAAGCAACGTGACATCTAACTTCACTAATAGCGTTATATATCAGTTGAATATCACAGTGCCAGGAACTACTAACTACAGATGTCTTGCCCAAAACAGAAACGATGAGCTTGCGTACAGTGACATTCTTCACATAAATGTCCAAAGTAAGTTATGCTAATTACAATTACTTTCAGCACTGATTGATAGACAAAAGGAGGATGAACAATTATTCGATGATATTGATACAGCATCAATCCTGTGTGTAAACAAAGATGATAAAACATTCCGAAATCAGCACATTTATGTAGAAAGGGGATGCCCGTGATATCGTAGTATCGCCAATGCATATTAAATGACATCGATACCTCTTTCGTCATGATTTGTTTTTCTTCGTTATTTTTATTTGAAATTTACGAATGTAGATTTATTCACAGCAATCTGCCTGGAGTAGTCTGAAAGCTATTTCATTTCAATTTGTTTTGCATTTAGTGTGTTTCTTATATATAACATACCGTAACCTTTCGATCACAATAAACCATATCCATCAACAACCATTTGACATGATTATAATGTGACCTTATATCTTATGATTTTATCTTAGAGGCTATTCAGCAGCTGTTAATGGATTACATGGTACTCATAATATCGCTTGTGGCAGTGGCTGCCGTGGCTTCATTGATATGCCTTCGTGGTAAGCATTGAATAATTTGACTAGTCTAGATAAAAACAAAAGAAAGGTTCACCCGTTTGCATTCTTGTATGTAATCTTTAATCTCAATTCGTTCCAATCAAGGAACAAACATTGACCAAATTCACAATATTTAGCAAATACTTATTCAACATATTATTTCTATCGAAATTTGTACCGTATGCAATTAATGTGCACGAGTTCAAAGGAATTGGATATTATGCATAACTAACACAGTCTAATTTTTTTATGTCGTATTTACTGTGAAAACCCCTTCATGCCGTTACCTACAGTGTAGTGTTCTTTCCTTTGCAGAAAAGGTTCTTAGTCGACAATTGAGATCTAGATTTCGACGGTAAATAATAGTGTCTTCGTTTCCATTTCATCCCGTAGTTGTCGTTGCTGTAACATTACGTTACTTTACATATGTTGTTTCTGATTCTACATGTTTTGTAACCATCGTTTACAGATATACAGAATATCATTAAATAAGTAGGTTTCTGACATATAAAATACATCATGTTACATTGATGTAGGTTACAATATAGGATCACGATTAATTGCATTCCAGTGTATTATGCAAGACATCTTTACGAAATAAATATTAATAGCGCTGCATCGTAACGTCTAAATATGAATCAACTTAAATTACTAGGAGCTGTTTTGTGCTCGCAAACCATATCCTCCCACTTTAATATCCCATAGATCTATTCGTTAGATGCCGGGGTTTTCTTTCTTGAGGGGGGGGGGGGGTATGAAATGTCAATATCATATATGTTGCAAGGAGTGATACAATATTTAAAGGGATCTTTGTGTTTGATTGGATTTATATCGACAGTAACTGACGAAAGCGAGTACATCATTCCAAGTTTCTCTTTTGTTTTTATAGGGGTTGTCCTATGTTTCTATTAAAATGTATGTATTTTTATTTGCATGTTAGACCAAGCGGTTTTGAAAATCATCGCAGTAACTAAGAGGGCGAAATCAAGAACGTCCACAAACTGTTAGACGGATTTCCGGAATCGAGGGAGAAAGCATCCATAATTATGAGCGACATGAAAAGAAAAATAACAATGAGCAAATCCCCATCAATCCTAGACGGTTTACGTTCCGACCCGGTGAAATGAAATATTATGATTAAGTCAAAATAAATGGACCTCTCCATTGCATTTTGTCAATCTAGCGCTAGTATATACTTAATTTAGCAATTAAGGGGTTATAAAAAGTTCATGAAAGTACTATTAATCGTGATCACATGGGTAATGGGATGATATATTTCAACTAGATTAGTATACATTCCGTACTTTCAACATGTTCTACTTATATTATCGGCCGACATTTTATAAACGCTGATAGTCTTATATATATATGTAAGTTTTTCCAAGAATTTAGAAATAGTTGGTCGAACTGACACTGTGCTGTAATTTGATACAATATGAGCTCCACCAGATTTATATATTGGAATGATCTCAGTAATTTTTAATTGAGTTGGGTAAAACACCTTCAGCAAAAGATAAATTCAAAATATGGGTAAGAGTTTCGATACTATGGTGATATATATGTTTTCAGATATCATGTTAAGTCCATCATATCCTGGTAATTTCGCAATTTGTAAAACAAGAATAGTAGTAATGGTTTACTCAAGAGTCACTAGGTGTAAATTAAATATATCAAGTAAGTTAATATCTTTGAGAAAGTTAATAAAACGATGTACATTTTAATTTAAATTGTCAGATTGTCTCTTTGTAAAACAGATAAATTTACAAATATCGCAATAATAAGAAACAAAATTAAAGAATTAATTAGTGTAATTTGTTTTACTAGCAAAATTTGCACCGATAGATGTAAAAATCATCAAAAAACATTAGCAGAATTGTGTATATTACTTAAATTGCTGTTCTTTATAAGTGTCTCATCCATTCCAGTACCGTTTTCATTACCACACCCTCTTATTAATATCATAATAAAACCAGATAAAAACTTCTTACTATTCTTATTTCGACTAAAGTGCTCATAATAATGGGATTTGTTTAGAATTTCGAAAGATATTAGTAAATATGTTCTTAAAATTACGATAATGCAGTAAGTTATGTTCAGTGGGGCTTCGTTTATACGCACAACACAGTACATTTTTCTTGCAAACCTTCTTAATAATAACAGAAGTAATCCTATGTGTTTTCTGTAAACTTTTCTTAAACTTAATGTGGCGCATTGGATATTTCTATGAAAAATATTACAACGATTATTATTAAATATTGTAAAAGCAGATTGACGTTTTTATCGGAAACACATTTAAAGAAAAATCCCTTTTACATGCATGTTGTCATTTCCCTTAATTATCTACAATGTCTAGATGACTGTATTGAGATGATGATTTTCAAAATGAGTTTGGACTTTAAAATCCCTCGCAAGAAGTTATTAATACATTTTCGTTAGTAAATTCATAAACACACGTTCAACTTCAGCTGCGTAGAGAAACATTACTATGATATCAATCATGAAAACACAATACTTATTAAGCAAACTTGGTGAAGGTAGTAATTTGTACCTTTATTTCCGGCTTATTGAAAAGATAACAGTGAATTACAAATCAAAATTAAGGCCAAATGTAAACAAAACGCATACCACAAGTAATACTTGACTGCAAGGCAGTTAAGTTGTTAGTTAAGTCAACCCCAAGGGTGCATTTATTAAAACCAATTTGGCTACCAATTTTTTTTATGATTAATGTGTTTAGCATCACTTTCATTGTCACTTGGTTTAAGCTAGAAGTGTCTAAATCCGCCAACCTGTGTAAAAGAGAACATTTTAACGATAACGTGGTTTTCGCCAAATTGTTTAAAGTGATAACCTTTAAAGGTTTTTGTTTGACAAAGAGGAAGAAATCACGAAAAATATCATTTTCTTTCAAGAAGATCATATGCATATCTCTTTCCTTGAGCACTATGGTAGCCATGTCTTCCACTCTCCTCGTTTAGAACGAATTTTTTCTGCGAAGAAAAAATACATTTCTATGAAGAGAGTAAGATAAAAAATATGTATCTTCTGTAACATATTTCTTCATTCCCGTGGAAAACGGTATGTCAAGGTCATAACACTTTCTATGGTATTAAGTGTTTTACCTTACTTGTTGTATACCGATAAGGTAATGTGAAGTCAAAATGTTGTTCTTACTATTCAAAAATACGAAGAGATCATACCATAATTCTGTAATGCTTTATGCTTCAAAGTTAACGTACATTATAGAGACGTAGACAATTATCAGTTGCAACTTAAAGTTATATTGTGAGGTCCCAAAACCCTTCAAATAGGCGTAAATACATACCTGTTCAGTAGGTTGCATTCCCTGTAGTTGCTCTGCAATTTTGGTAAATGCTGGTCTCTTATTCGCTTTGCTACTCCAGACAGACTTCATAATACTCGAGCTAAATAAATATAATATAAAGAATCCAGAGTTGTGAAATGACCAACGGTGCCGTAGTGTATTTATGAAAATGAAGAAATACGTAAAGACTAAACCACCACACCGACACTCTAATACAAGTGGAAGAAAGTAATGGGACGGCTGGAAACCTTTACATGATACATCAATAAAACAATGTATCCATTTCACAGATGATTACCCACAAAATATGTTTAGATTTCCTAATATTTAATAATTCTCTTATAAAATGGCGGCTGCCCGACATTTAAGTTTCCCAACACTTTGTTGACTTACATGTCATGTGGGCAATTCAATGGAACTTGTAAAAGAACCCCTTCTCTCACACGCTGCTCTATTTTGCTCCTGTTTACACCTTTATATGGTGTATCTCCTGTCAGTGAGATTGAAAAGAATCAAAAGCTATTATATTTTGTGCAAAAAGAAATTAACCATGTAAATTTACGATTCCAAAAGTTATATTTCACTTATTTAAAGGTTAGGCGGTCGGCAATATGTAGAGATAATCATTGTCAAGCCACAACGAATAGGATGATACAATGAAATGTCCTATTAGGTAAAAAAAAAAGGAGCGACTTATGTAATGAGCTACTGACACATAGATCTTAATCCGTTAAGGAGATTTATAAATGTCGTGCTGGGATGAAGCTAGATTGGCAATTTGTACAGCTGATCTCTATTAAAGAAAATATTAAATGAAAGAAAACCATAGAGCATTTAGGAATATTCGGCTCGATGATGTCATATGGTAATTGGTTAAGTCTGTAGAACTTTCTTGCAAGGCTTATTAACAACAGTGCTCTGTGTCGAACAAGAGTTGAAGTTACCTACCATATGAAAACAGTTCCCACAAAAACACACCGTAAGACCAGACATCACACTTGGTACCATAGTCACCAAGGGAAATAGCTTCTGGGGACAGCCATTCGAATGGAGATTTATTCTGTAAAATTAACAAATTAACAAAAAAGGCAAATAGCAGAATAGTCACCATATATAACTGTAGACAAAATATCGATTTGATATGAAAAGTTTCAATTGTCATATTTGATGTCATAAATTCTTTTTGTATCCCTGATTTTCATTTAAATTTATAATCTGCCATGGTTTCCTGCGCATGTAGTAAAATCTATGTTTTTTAACTTAAAGTAGTACGTATCATACCTACCGCATCCAACAGTTTCTTCACTATTTCATCTGCAGCTTCTTGTGGCCAAAAAGCGAAGAGCTTGCATCGAAAATGTCTATCTAGGAGTGTCTTCCTGGCACATATTGCAGGGTGGTAAAACTGGAAAAAGATTTTAAAAAAAGGAGTACACAGTCGCTTGTTGCGGGCATCTGATTGGATAGATGGATGATAGATGTTCGTTACAAAGAACTGTGATATCAGTTACGTACCTGGTGACCATGCAAAAACTCCATTGCATTCGCAACGTCGTTTGCAAACGCGATCAACTTTGTGTGAAAAAGTTGGCTTGAAGTACCACTGACGCTTGTGGCGTAGTGATTGTTAGATCCAGTGATTTCTTGGCAATTCCGAAGAAGAAAATCTCTCACATTTCCTCCTTCTTGGAATTCATGAAAAGTGTAACTGGGCACTATGTTAAAAATAAAAATTGTTCACGACAGTTAATACAAATGATGTGCAAGTTAATTGATATTTCCAGATTGTCTCTTTGTAAAACAGATAAATTTACGAATATCTCAATATTAAGAAACAAATTCATCGCCGCAGTTCATACCATGGGGTTAGAAGAGATACCCAATACATCAATTCTATGAGATTAGTAGTATAGGAGGAGATTGTTACCTCCATTACATACATACCCCATGCATTGCTTCACCATATGATACATGTCTCCTTATAATACACTATAACCCACTAAATTATAGTAAGTCCCTGAAGGATGTGAACTGGGGAACAATTTTGGTCCCGTTCTGGGTACCTGTCAGCGAAGACGATATAGATAAACCGTCTCTAGGAATGAGATCAAAACTAACCTTGTTCAGTATCCATTCCAATCAATGCAACCACATTCCTATGGTTTGGAATAGATGTCTGCATCTTTGTAGCTGCCATAAATCGCCGAGTTTCTGCAAGAGTTACGCCTCCTTGACAGGTAAAATGTAAGAAGACACTCCATAAGGTATAGAAGTAGTATAAATTTGTATCTCCATAATATTCCATGTATTTCATGACATATTTTACTAGATTACTGCACTTCATAAAGAATTATGAACAAAGGCGCCGAAATGTTATTACAGAGGATTAATTGGGCACACAATAGTATAAAGACTATATGTTGTATTTCAGTTGTAGATACATTTGTTACGTTTTAGAGAGTAAATGATTACAAAATACATTTAATCTATCAATACTGTGTAGCTCTAAGTCCTGCTCTAACTTGTATTTAACTTTTATCATTCGCCAGGCGTAGAAATCGACGGATGTAATGGTAATATTACGTCCCACCCATCCCCATTATTTATGACTTTACTTTATCGTTGCAAAATAGCTACGAAAGTTCCATAGGAATTTGAAAATATTGAACTTCCGATGGATTCATCCCCCTGAATTCCTCCAGGTCCTTATACATCCTTCCTCAACTATGTTTATTTAAACTAAGAATAGATCGTTTATACATCAAATTCACTACTCAGATATGTATTAATTTCTATTCTTTCAATATTGCAAAAGCTAAAAATGGACTGCATTGTTCTGATTTTTCGTTGGCAATTTAAAGTCGTGCGGGTTCTCATTACCTGCAACTCTTTTAGCGAGTACAGTGATCTTTCCATCAGTTGTCTCGTACTCTGCACTGAAGTACTCAAACATTTCATTCCCATGCAGTTTTGTCAATAATGAATATCCTTTAGAAGGGATACGACCTTTACATGGTGAGGCGTCTGAAATAATGAGACAACGTAGGGAAACGAAATTCAGTGAAGAATAACATTACGGAAGTTACATCAAGAGGCATAGAAGCTATTTTATTCACTCTTTTCTTTTGTTGAGATTTTTAGATGCTTAATATTGTTTGTAAATAGTGATTTGTTAATACTTTATTCAAAATTACAGTATATGAATGATACCTTTAGTATTACAACTGTATCTGTTCCAGCAATAATTATATAAAGACAAACATTAATGGTAAGAAATTTTCTCTAGGAATATACTTACTGTGATATATTTCTTCCTCGGCATTTAGTTCTTGATCTTCATAGATAGGTCGAATTGATGTTTGATATTGCACGCTAGAAAATACAATAATTATTAAAAATAATAGTAACGATTATAATAATATATAGTATTTATATTTGAAAGACAGTGATATTTAAATGAAACACAGCTGCTTAGCATTGAGGTACTCTTACATCTCTGCTTATACTATACAAAAAAATACTGCAGTAGTTCACATTTAATAGTGGATTTAATATGCTTATCTTTTGACAATTCCTTTGATCATATAAAAAAGCTCTTCTTATATATAATACTAATTTTAGTATCTGCGGTTTTAATAGTAATCTACTACTTGCCAAGAAAAGTACCGTGAAAAGTGTTTTGCAATGTATATGCTGCTTACGTTTCCCAAGCATATCATATTAAAGAGAGGAAACAATTTACAGAATTACAAATACTGCTATGATAAGAACTTGTTACCTTGTACCTGTAGCTTCGGAAGATCTAGTCTGAGCTTTTGCTGTTTGCAGTGTAAAAATATTTAAGAAATTTTATATATCGTGTAACATCATGTGAGAATCAACATATTTCAGCATTTCGAGTCATTAAATGTAGCTTGAAATTTTAATACATATTCTTTACATTCTCTCTACAAGATAAACAAAAACGTAACGTTAAAAGGGGAGATATATTGGAAAGTGAAACGAAATTTATAAAGTTGGTAAACGCTTAATATTCAAGTATTAATTTTTTTAAAGAGCCCTTTGAACAAATGAAAAAGTGAAACTAAAAACTGTTTTGATTTTGTTATAACAATGTTGTTATTATGTCCTGTATGACTATGTTTGAGTAGCAGTTTCTGAATTAAGTATCTTACATCTCACACATGCAATCAAGGTAGTAACTGCGATTAAAATAACCAGGATTAAGGAAACAACCGCATACGATGAATAAGCTGTAGATAAAGTGAAACACATGAATTAATTTATCGATACTTTTAAATACAATTCTAACTTTTACGAAAACAAAGATTGAAGTTAAACTTTTAAGGTATTGCCATCTACTTTGGCTTTAGCGTTCAGTAGAATTAATGAGTAAGCCATCTATTAACAACAAACTGAAATGTTGATGTTTTAATTATGAACATACTGCAGTACCATCAATAAGTTTATAAATATAGCAGTCATCAACGAGTTACAAATAAAACCCCATAGAATACGAAAATAATTAAGCTTTGTTCCTTCCTAATTTTGTTATGCTTAGATACATGTTCATATGGACAATAGATTGCTTATGATGCAGAGGATTGGATCACGTTACGATATATGTTGTTGAATTGATACGAGTTGGTCACACGTCGAAAGTACAACCATAATATAATTATGCAAATTGTAATAATACTGATGACAAGAAATAAGAAAATTCCAATTTTTGTCTGAATTGAATATAATAGATAGAACAAAATTGAGGCAATGAGCTGTCTATCATAATCTGAGTACTACAATTTCATGGAAAGTAGCTTTCAAGTACCGCTCACACACACACAACTGCTGTACACAACGACTTATCATTAAAACATCATGATTGACTGCTAAGTTGTGCGTTGAGTCGCCTCATTATTTGAAAAAAAAACATGTGATATTCACACCATTTGATTTAACTATGAAATATATGAAGATAACATTACTTAATTGCGACTTCTGATCCGTTTAATCCAATTAAACTTCAAAGCCTAATTTTCATCGTTTCACAATAAACAGCTTTATGTTGGGATACAAAACAATAAATTAAAACAGAAAGAAAGATACTTAACTGTACGTCGTGGTTATCTCAATCGTTACGGCATCGCTTATCACATAACTACCCATTGAGTTATTCGCAACGCACCTGTACTTTTCCGCATTTGTGAGATTCGAACTATGCAACTTGAATGTCCAAATCTGAAAAGTTGATCTATTCGATGACATAGGAGCTCTGTATATCTGTTCTTGCCATACCCCAGTTTCTCTGTTTAATCTCTCTAGGGACACGTTTGGTGCAGGGTTCCCATCTGATTGACATGTTAGTTCAAAGTCATCGTTCTTCGGAATTATATTCGGTTTCGTTCCCAACATGTTGATACTACTGTTAACTGAAAGATAAACATTTCATGTCAACTTTAAATTATTACCAAAGTCGGAATAAACAATACTTGTGATATTAACCTAAATTTATGTTGCAGACGCAAGATTTCTACAGATATACGTTTCATATTTCATAGCAAAATAAAATTCAATAAAAACGCTACTCCATTGCAAAATTGTAAAAGTGTAGCTTGGATATGGTCAATTAAATGTACAATAAACTATAAAGCAACTTAAGTGTCAGATACAATTTTAAACATTATCACTTGTCAGTTGTCTCATAACAATAGAAGTATTATTAATCACTATTTTGTTAATTCATTATACAAAGGTAACAAATATATTCACGTATTCTAAATAAAAATTTGCTTACAAAGAACATTTATCGTTGCATCTGCTGTATCATTAACCTCGTTTAGAACCAAACATGTCAACGTGCCCTTATTGTACGTTCGGTCAACTTGAAATGTTATAGAGATGCACTCCGTAACATATTCCATTTCGTTTACTGAGGTTTGGCTCTGCTTTATCCAATGTTGTATATTTCGATTGTGCATCAACCACAAAAATGCAGCTTTTGTGGACTTCCCTGCACTTTCTATACAACAATTTGCTGACAAATGTTCTCCTTCCATAATTACGTCATCGAAGTGAAGCACCGGGTGACCTAAAACAAGGACGACAATTAAAAGGTAGTTTATATAGCTATTTTGTTTTTTGATTATAATACATATGGTGCATTTCTAGAATAAAAAAAAAATGTATTGTTTTATTACAGAGAACATAAAAGTCATAATTGATAGTCGTAAATCTAATTGTTAACGATATATTTTGACAAGGTCTTACATTCCATAACTCAGAGGCTAAGATATGCCTAGATAATGAATATCATTACATTCCAGTACAAACATGAAGTTATTGTATCAGCAATAAAAGTGAGTTAAACTCAAAAGCCTAGCTGGCAAGTTTAACAGTCTTGCAACATCAATACATTTACAATTTGTAGTGCATGGAAGGTAATGATATATACATGATTTCTTAATTAAGAGAACCGTTTCTACAGTCAATAACAATCAAACTAGATAACTTAAATATATTCTTAGACGTTCATGCCATTTCTTGTTAGCTCAAGATCAATTTTGCTAGTTTATCATACAGGAAATACACACAAATCATCGACATGTTATCTTTACAAGTTCAATTAACCTAACAAAATAATCAAATAAAAAAAGAAGTTAAATCACCTTGTACAATCAACCGTTTGTTAGTGCGGACTTTTCCAGAATGTGAAAAAAATCTTGTACAAGAGTAATTCCCTGCATCGTTGAAACTGACAAAGGCAATCATCAATAAAACAGTATGCCCGTCATTATCAAGAAACGATTTGTATCTGCCTCGTATTAGCAAGTTCGAGCTTTTGAGATCCATGCGTAAGATAGGGTTGTAGTTGAATTCCCATAGTACTGTCTGTACTTCTTTCAATTTTACCAAACTACAAGTCAGAGTTGCTGTTTCATGATTAAATATCACCTCAACTTCATCAGCTGCAAAATGATAGCAAAATACAAAATGGTTTGTCAAACGATACAAGGAATCATAAACCAAAATTAATTTAACTGCAAACAGTTAAGAAGTACAGCTTTTGCAGGAATACTTACCTGACGTCACGATAATGTTGAAAATCACGATAGAAAATACGTAGAAAAGCATTCTTAAGAGCAACTCCAAAGATAAATGCATTTGTGTTGTTTTTCAAATATGGATTAAGCCTACATAATCAATACTGGAAGTAGAATGTAACGTAGGTACACGTTTGTTAAGCTCTCGTTTCCTTATTTCGAGGTTGAATGGTTTAAAACATACATTTATTAATCCGGTAAATCAATCAATAAACAGGAGTAATGTGCTTTATAAGAAGAGTTTACACATTAATAACAACTTGAAGACCGAGGCTTTAAACGACTATAACTCTCTTCAATGTCCCTTGTCAAGTGGGAAAATAGAAAGTGGAAGTCGCGTGTTCCTATTCAACTTTCGTTATTCATAAAAATAAAAAAAAATGTACATTAAACGATGTCCTTTAAATAATGAATGGTTGCGTGTTGCAAATTATTTTCCTTTTTTTTGCTCGAAGAGCGTTGTTAATAGTACGTTTTGTTATTTTTCCAATATTTCAATAAAAAATACCATGATATCTATCATTTTTATTGTCATATTTGCCTCTCTTGTGGCGAAAAGTGTTCCATCGACAGGTAAGTTTGAAAAACGACAATATGTTTTTGATCCAATAGATAATTGAATAACAGTAGTGTGGACAGTCAACTTTACTACCGCTGGTTTTTAATGTTATCGTTATCGTCTTTGTACTCCTTATTATCAATGTAATTTACTAATGTAATGGACATGAGTAATATTTTGTCTAACTTGTGTCTTAAATCCTTGTGACGTAAATCCTTGGTGCGTAATATTTAGTCATTTCATATTTTAAGTAACTCCCAACTTGAAGTTGGTACTGCTCGAGGATGTTGCAGAACTCGTCTCTCTACGTTCAATGCTACCAAGCTTGAGTTTGCAATATCGTGGAATTGGAGGGATTCTGAATACATGTACCACACCGAAGAAAGCCTTTTTAAATCAAAAGGAAACGGGAAGTATATTTCGACCGTTACAAGAGATGGAACATTTGCTCGGTTGCAAATTACAAACGTAACCTATGGCGATTCCGGGATGTACAGATGTTCTAGTACACATTTACCTTCCGCAACGACGAATATGTTCTTCTGGAGAGTCATTGTTCAAGGTATCATCTCATCAATTTCCTATTCACAATAAACCATATGTAGTGTTCATAATATTAAATAAACCATAAATATATAATGTAATATAATCAAACACATGCTCAATTCCCAGCAGTATTTGAAGCAGTAGTCCTCAAGAAAGAAGAATGTTACTTTAATAAATTGTTTCAAGTTTCAACACCATTTGACGAGACAAGCTCCACCAACAGAAACAAAAAAAAACATCACTATACATTCTGTCAATATTGTAACATAGTTTGAGTAGCCTGCTTTTTATGTATCTGACAGTCATGTTAGGTTTTCAATGATCTCAAGATCCCATTCTTTCTCTCTTATTCTTTTGTTTTCATTGCATGTTGGTTGCAGTTAGTATTATATTTTTATCGTAGTGAGACCGAATTATCTACGTTCTCAGTGTATATTTGTCATCATTATATACAAACATTATGATCCTCTGCTGCTACCTCATTCATTAACTTAGTTTCAGACAGTTATTAAAGGTTCGGTAAAATAAAGGTACAACAAAGCAGAAGACATGGACAAATACAAACCTCAGGAACGATTACGCCCCCTAGCCTCTTTAAAGTATATTAATGGCGACAAATATTGTAGTTATTATTATAAACAATTAACTATAAATAGCTGAAGTAATAATTGTCCTATTTCGATAGGTCGACCAGAATTAACAAATGTGACCAGTGGAGTAAAGGAAAACGGTAATATGTCAGCAACTTGTTGCATAAGGTATTCTGAACCTGTCAGTAATATTACATACGTATGGTCAATTGGTGGATAGGATCCTTTTGATGTTACAACTCATACAACAATCACAGATGGTGGGTCATTATCATCATGTGTTACAACTATGTTTGTCGTTCACCAAAGATACCACAGCAAAATGTTAAAATGTCTAGTAAGAAACCAGCTGAATGTATCCGCGACATCTACAATACAGGTCGTTCGTGAGTATATACCCTGCTGTTATAATTATTG
This sequence comes from Apostichopus californicus, assembly GCA_020650975.1. Taxonomy (NCBI): domain Eukaryota; kingdom Metazoa; phylum Echinodermata; class Holothuroidea; order Aspidochirotida; family Stichopodidae; genus Apostichopus; species Apostichopus californicus. Next base: position 38,005 of record JAIPMN010006923.1, read on the forward strand.
GTGTTGTATAATAGTTACTCATTGCAATATCAACACCATCTACCATAAAGAGTTCATTACCTTTCAACTGCAGGAGTATAGGTACTGGTGGTTAGTAGTCTAGTACTGTACGTGGTACAACGCATATATTTGTATGGTTCCGACGTGCACTTAAACAACTGTCACGTTTGGTTGAACTTCATATAGCAACGAAATTTACTTTTTGTTTCAAAATAAGTTTCGGTTACGAAATTAATTAACGTCTAAGTTTAATACTTATTAATATATTGGTCGGTGTCCATTGTTGCCCATCTCCAGAACACTATCGCCGAAAAATCGTGCACAATTGTAAGATATTAAACTTAATTTACACTGGTCTGGGTGTCATGATACGTAGGTATATTCTGTGAAATGATGTTTGCGTATCGATAGGAAGCTGTGCAGTACTTATCAAACAGGCAAACATCATATCACTGATAGATCAGAAAATCCCACGATGTACTGCTAATGATTAACAATGCCTTATGAAATAAACAGGATCACGATTATATTAATCTTGTTCTCATTAACATGTAATTACTCCATGCGTTGTTTCTAATTGTATTTGATCCAAACCAACTAAACCCAAATGCCGAAAGACGGTCTTGCTTTCATAAACAAAATATATGATAAAAAACACATATTGTGCTACTTTTTTAGCTATATTTAAAAACAATATTGCATCACAGATCCCGCAAGAGCCTGGCTGAAACCATCCATGGCGGGATATGGACATACTCTATATGCAGACCGGAACAGAGAAACAAATATCACGTGTGTATCTGACGGATTTCCCTCACCATCGGTCCATCTACAACGTCTTTATTCAAGTGAACCAAACCAATGGATAAATATACCATTGGCTGCGAAGTTACTGAACCAAGAAGAGACTCAACAGAGCTGGACGTTTTTATACCGTCTCAATGAAAGCAATTCCAGTACGTTAAGATGCTCAGCTTTCAATGGCCTCAATATTACATCGGAAAATAACATTTTCGTTGTCGAGGCGAGCTGTAAGTGTTTACAAATTTTATATTTGATATCGTATTCGTAGTCTTAAGCTTTATTCCTTTAAAAGGTTCCTTCCATAGATTATATATCCCGTATAAGAATCAGCTTGTGTACATAATTAAGACACCGTTGCAGAGTAAGATTCGCACAAGTCCAAAAATACAAAATTTAAGCGACCGGCAAGTTCTTACAATAGAGGCTAAATTAAACAAAAACAATTCTGAATTGTTTATGCAAACAATTTTATTGGCGCTAACTTTCATGAATTTTATAAAACTTAATATTTCCCTAAAATATCCATATAAACAATGATGACATTTCTATACATATAGCGTACAGAATATTATTGAAACACAGTATGTGGTATCCGAATTGATGAGTACCTCACCTTTTAACACATCCACGCCATGATTGAAGTTATATAACCGGGGTTTTGGGAGTATATAGTAATGACGTTATTTCCATTACACTTTTAATAGACCCAGCAAAGGTTCTTTTGAACTCACAGTCGTCTTTAAGTGTAAGACCAGGTGATACTGTGAACATTTCTTGTACCTATGATGGCAATCCAGCGCCAGATGTATACATACAGCGAAAAGATACATCGGAAGAATGGGAAACACTTTCTCTTCGACCGTTTGAAATTCAAACTTACGTGAACAAAACAACAAGATTGGCTTTCCAGCTTCATGTCAACGTAAAGGAAATAGCACACCAGTATAGATGTATAGCCAACAACACAAGGGAAATGTTTGTATGGAGCAACGACCTCTTCCTTGCTTATAAAAGTATGAATTATCTGACTTTTTGAAGGTTTTAAATTCTAACTATTTAAACTTAACAGAAAAGTGTAAAGAAATGTATGGCTAGATTGGAACCCCAGTAATAAAATGACAATATACGACTCGCTACCAGCTAAGGGTAGCTAAGTTCATAGAGCGCCAAGCTTGGCACCCTTATGTCACTGGTTCGAAGGCCGTTGTAGCGTTAAATTATTTACTCTTGATCATGATCTCTAATACATTTACTTATATATTTAACATACCTTTTGCGAGAAAAGCAATTTCCTTTTACGGAGAAATAAAGTGTTACTTTACTCTACTTTACTTTACTTAACATTACTTTATTAGTGACTCGTCACTCCTGCCGTCACTCATAAAAAGTGTGCATAACATAATAAACGTCACTTGAAGAAAAAAACGACACGAAAACACACATGTTTTAAATTGACTCTGATAGATAATAAATTATTTTAACTAATGTAAAATAAGACTATCTGTTTATTTCATAAAGTAATGTAACTTCATATATTTCTCTTTCTTCAGAAGACTTTGGCAAAGTTTTAGTTGAAAACATTACTTACGTTGTTATTGCTTTTTTGGTATTATTACTGGCTGCTCTACTGTTGTATCGTGGTAAGTATTTCGCATAAGGTATCTTCTTTTTCCAAATTTACTGGAGAGAGGATTTTCGTGCTCAAGTACTGGAGAGAGGAAGAACGGGGATAAAAAACTTACTGATAAGATTTGACCTAAGTTTTGACAGTACACTACTACTTTTGATACAGATACCCATTAAAAAGTACACAAATTAGAATAAAATAATACCAAATACATACTGATAAATTTGCACAGAAAAAAATTATTATAAGTATCTAACTTTGGAGGGCGGAATAAACCTAACTTCATAATCAGTTTTATATTAGTTTTATGTCCATCATATATACTTCAATCTTCATAATTAGACATAGACGTAATAAATTACATGTATTAAAAACGGAATGATTCCTAATGTCTGAAAGTACACCGAAGCCATTTTTGATATATTGAACGACTACATCAGACCACGTATGACAAGATCCAAATTCAACAGTTTCATTTGGCCGCAACTCTTTGTATTCAATGTTTGTTGCAGAAGTCCATTTAACACGAAAATACAACTCCATGAAGACACGGTGAGTTTTATGGTTATTATCCTTTAAATACATTATGTTCTTATATTACATATTATATTACTCCACAAGATGAACAAATGGCAAGATACGATAAGTTTTAACAAGAAAATTAGATAGTGATAGTTAAAGATGCATTTTTAAAGTTATTTCCAAAGCAGCTTAGGCCAAATGTTGATAGAGCTGTTAAATCACTTCACGCTGCGTCATCATATAACATGGAACGTGGAGCATATTGTATAATGTCACAAATGCAGAGTTTTAAAAAAAAAATTGAGGCAATGAGCTGTCTATCATAATCTGAGTACTACAATTTCATGGAAATTAGCTTTCAAGTACCGCTCACACACACAACTGCTGTACACAACGACTTATCATTAAAACATCATGATTTGACTGCTAAATTGTGCGTTGAGTCGCCTCATTATTTGGAAAAAAAACATGTGATATTCACACCATTTGATTTAACTATGAAATATATGAAGATTACTTAATTGCGACTTCTGATCCGTTTAATCCAATTAAACTTCAAAGCCTAATTTTCATCGTTTCACAATAAACAGCTTTATGTTGGGATACAAAACAATAAATTAAAACAGAAAGAAAGATACTTAACTGTACGTCGTGGTTATCTCAATCGTTACGGCATCGCTTATTGCATAACTACCCATTGAGTTTTTCGCAACGCATCTGTACTTTTCCGTATTTGTGAGATTCGAACTATGCAACTTGAATGTCCAAATCTGAAAAGTTGATTTATTCGATGACACAGTAGCTCGGTATATATGTTCTCGCCATACCCTTGTTTTTCTGTCATATCTCTCCAGGGACACGTTTGGTGCAGGGTTCCCATCTGTTTGACATGTTAGTTCAAAGTCATCGTCCTTCGGAATTATATTCGGTTTCGTTCCCAACATGTTGACACTACTTGTATCTAAAGGATAAACATTTCATGTAAACTTTAAATTATTCCCCAAAGACGGAATAAACAATACTTGTGATATTAACCTGAATTTATGTTGCGGACGTAAGACTTTCTACAGATAAACGTTTCATATTTCATACCAAAATAAAAATCAATAAAAACGCTACTCCATTGCAAAATTGTTAAAAGTGTAGCTTGTCGGGTAACACCCTTGGATATGGTCAATTAAATGAACAATAAACTATAAAGCAACTTAAGTGTCAGATACAATTATAACATTATCACTTGCCAATTGTCTCATAACATTAGAAGTGTTATTTATCACTATTTCGTGAATTCATTATACAAAGGTAACAAATATATTCACGTATTCTAAATAAAAATTTGCTTACAAAGAACATTTATCGTTGCATCTGCTGTATCATTAACCTCGTTTAGAACCAAACATGTCAACGTGCCCTTATTGTATGTTCGGTCAACTTGAAATGTTATAGAGATGCACTCCGTAACATATTCCATTTCGTTTACTGAGGTTTGGCTCTGCTTTGTCAAATGTTGTATATTTCGTTTGTGTATCAACCACAAAAATGCAGCTTGAGTGGACTTCCCTGCACTTTCTATACAACAATTTGCTGACAGATGTTCTCCTTCCGTAATAACGTCATCGAAGTGAAGCACTGGGTGACCTAAAACAAGGACGACAGCTAAGAGGTAGTTTATTGTTTCTGTTTATAATACATATGGTGCATTTTTCTAGATTTCAAGTTACTAAGTTACTACGTAAAATCTAATAGTTAACGATATATTTTTGACAAGGTCTTCCATAACTCAGAGGTTAAGATATGCCTTGATATTGAATATCATTACATTCCAGAACAAACATGAAGTTACTGTATCGGATATAAAAACGAGTTAAACTCAAAAGCCTAGCTGGCAAATTTAACAGTTTTTGCAACATTAATACATTTACAACTTGTGATGCATAGAAGGTAATGATATATACATGATTTCTTAATTCAGAGAACCGTTCTTACAGTCAATAACAAATCAATTGTGAAATTGGATGACTTAAATATTTTCTTATACATTCATGCCATTTCTTGTCAGTTCAAAATCAATTTGCTCGTTATTATAAAGGAATTAAATACAAATCGTCGACATGATATCTTTAAAAGTTCAATCAACCTAAGAAAGTACTCAAATAAAACAAGAAGTTGATCACCTTGTACAACCAACCGTTTGGTTGTGCGGACTTTTCCGGAATGTGAATAAAATATTGTACAAGAGTAGTTCCCTGCATCGTTGAAACTGGCAAAAGTAATCATCAATGAAACAGTTTGCCCGTCATTATCAAGAAACGATTTGTATCTGCCTCGTAATAGCAAGTTCGAACGTTTGAGATCCATGCGTAAGATAGGGTTGTAGTTGAATTCCCATAGTATTGTCTGTACTTCTTTCAATTTTCCCAAACTACAAGTTAGAGTTGCTGTTTCATCATTAAATATCACCCCAGCTTCATCAGCTGCAAAATGATAGCAAAATACAAAATAATTTGTCAAACGATACAAGGAATCACAAACAAAAAGGAATTAAACTGCAGTTAAGAAGAACAGCTTTTGCAGGAATACTTACCTGATGTCAGGATAATGTTGAAAATTACGACGGAAAATACGTAGAAAAGCATTCTTAAAAGCAACTCCGAAAATAAATGCATTTGTGTTGCTTTTCAAATATGGATTAAGCCTACATATTCAATATTGGAAGTAGACTTTAAACGTAGGTACACGTATGTTAAGCTCTCATTTCCTTATTTCGAAGTTGAATGGTTTTAAAACATACATTTACTACTCGGGTTAAACTTGAGAACTAAGTAAAATCAATCAATAAACAGGACGCAACATTTGAAACAGGAGGGTGTGATGTGCTTCTTAAGAATAGTTTACACATTAATAACAACTTGAGGACCGAGGCAATAAACAACCTTAACTCTTTTCAATGACCCTTTTCAAGTGGGAAAATGGAAAGTGCAAGTCTCGTTTTCCTAATCAACTTTCGTTATTCATAAAAAACTACATGTACATTAAACGATGTCCTTTAAATAATGCATGGTTGTGTTTTTTTCGCTCGAAGAGCGTTGTTAACAGTACGTTCTATTATTTTTCCAATATTTCAAATCAGAAATACCATGATATCTATAATTTTTATTGTCATATTTGCCTCTCTTGTGGCGAAAATTGTTCCATCGTCAGGTAAGTTCGATAAACGACAATATGTTTTTGATCCAATAGATAATTGAATAACAGTATTGTGGACAGTCAACTTTACTACCGCTGTTTTTCTTAATGTTATCGTTATCGTCTTTGTACTCCTTATTATCAATGTAATATACTAATGTAATGGACATGAGGAATATATTGTCTAACTTGTGTCTTAAATGATGACATAAATCCTTGGTGCGTAATATTTAGTCATTTCATATTTTAAGTAACTCCCAACTTGAAGTTGGTACTGCTCGAGGATGTTGCAGAACTCGTCTCTCTACGTTCAATGCTACCAAGCTTGAGTTTGCAATATCGTGGAATTGGAGGGATTCTGAATACATGTACCACACCGAAGAAAGCCTTTTTAAATCAAAAGGAAACGGGAAGTATATTTCGACCGTTACAAGAGATGGAACATTTGCTCGGTTGCAAATTACAAACGTAACCTATGGCGATTCCGGGATGTACAGATGTTCTAGTACACATTTACCTTCCGCAACGACGAATATGTTCTTCTGGAGAGTCATTGTTCAAGGTATCATCTCATCAATTTCCTATTCACAATAAACCATATGTAGTGTTCATAATATTAAAGAAACCATCAAGATATAATGTAATATAGTCAAAACACATGCTCAATTCCCAGCAGTATTTGAAGCAGTAGGCTTCAAAAAAGAAGAATGTTACTTTAATAAATTGTTTCAAGTTTCAACACCATTTGACGAGACAAGCATCACAAACAGCAGAAAAACATCACTATACATTCTGTCAGTATTGTAAAATAGTTTAGGTAGCTTGCTTATTATGTATCTGACAGTCACTTTAGGTTGTCAATGCTTTCAAAAGACCATTCTGCTGCACTTCCAACAAGCTACTCTGAGGGTTAACGATCTAATAAACATAATAGTCATAATATTCCCTGAGCTTTCTCTCTTATGCTTTTTTTTAATTTCAGTTGCTGTTAGTATTATATTTGTTGTCATGGTGAGACCCAATTATCTACGTGTTCTGATCCTCTGCCGCTACCTCAGTCGTTAACTTCTCAGACAATTATTAAAGGTTCGGTAATATAAAGGTACTACATAGCAGAAGACATGGACAAAGTCAAACAGCAGAAACGATTCTGCCCTAGCCTCTTTAAAAGTATTTTAATTAATTGCGACAAATCTTGTAGTTATTATTATAAACAATTAACTATAAATAGCTAAAGTAATAATTGTCCTATTTCGATAGGTCGACCAGAATTAACAAATGTGACCAGTGGAGTAAAGGAAAACGGTAATATGTCAGCAACTTGTTGCATAGGGTATTCTGAACCTGTCAGTAATATTACATACGTATGGTCAATTGGTGGATGGGATCCTATTGATGTTACAACTCATACAACAATCACAGATGGTGGGTCGTTATCATCATGTGCTACAACTATGTTTGTCGTTCAACGAAGATACCACAGCAAAATGTTAAAATGTCTAGTAAAAAACGAGCTAAATATATCCGCGACATCTAAAATACAGGTCATATGTGAGTATACCCTGCTGTTACAATAATTGGTGATGTATAATAGTTACTCATTGCAATATCAACATAAAGAGTTCATTGCCCTTCAACTGCAGGAGTAGGTACTGGTGTTTAGTAGTCTAGTAATGTACGTGGTGCATCGCGTTCATGTTTATGGCTCTGACGTACACTTTAAAAGACATACCACTGTCAAGAATGGTTGAACTTCATATAGCAACGATTTTTACTCTTTGTTTCAAAATAAATTGAGGTTACGAAATTAATTAACGTCTAAGTTTAATACTTATTTATATACTGGTCGGCGTCGATTGCCCATCTTCAGAACACTAACCTCTGAAAAAAATCGTGCACAATTGTAAGATAATAAACTTTATTTACACTGATGGTTGGGTATCATGATACGTAGGTATGTTATGCGAAATGATGTTTGCATATCGACAAGAAGCTGTGCGGTACTTATCAAACAGACAAACATCATTTCACTGATAGATCAGAAAATCACACGATGTACTACGAATGATTTACAATGCCTTATAAAATAAACAGGATCACGAATGTATTTATGTTATTCTCATTAACATGTTAATACTCCATACTAATTTTATATGATCCAAAGCAACTAAACGCGAATGCCAAAAGACGGTATTGCTTTCATTATAACCAAAATATATGATGAAAGATACATATTGTGCTACTTTTGATCGCTGTATTTAAAAACAATATTGTATCACAGATCCCGCAAGAACCTGGCTGAAACCATCCATGGCGGGATATGGACATACTCTATATGCAGACCAGAACAGAGAAACAAATATCACGTGTGTATCTGACGGATTTCCCTTACCATCGGTCCATCTACAACGTCTTTATTCAAGTGAACCAAACCAATGGATCAATATACCATTGACTGCGAAGTTACTGAACCAAGAAGGGGCTCAACAGAGCTGGACGTTTTTATACCGTCTCAATGAAAGCAATTCCAGTACATTAAGATGCTCAGCTTTCAATGGCCTCAATATTACAGCGGAAAATAACATTTTCGTTGTCGAGGCAAGCTGTAAGTTATAACAAATTTGATATGTGAGTTTGTATTTGTAGTCAAAAAGCTTCATTGTTTATCAATTCCTTCTATTTTGTTATATATCCTGCATTGAAATCAGCTTGTGTACAGAAGTAAGATACCGTTGCAGAGTAAGCTTCGCACAAGTCCAAAAATACAAAATTTAAGCGACAGGCAAGTTCTTACAAAAGAGGCTAAATTTAACAAAAACAATTCTGCATGTTACTTTTTATGAAAACAATTATGTAGTGGTCGCTTCTTTACATGAATTTGATCAGACTTAACATTTCCCTTAAATACCCATTTAAACATTAATGGCATTTCTTTATGTAAATGTTACAGAATATTATTGAAACAAAGTAGGCTATGTGGGATCCGAATTGATGAGTACTTCTCCTTTTAACACATCCACGCCATGTCTAAAGTTATAAAACCGGGGTTTTGGGAGTATACAGTAATTACTCTTATTTTCATTACACTTTTAATAGACCCAGCAAAGGTTCATTTGAACTCACAGTCGTCTTTAAGTGTAAGACCAGGTGATACTGTGAACATTTCTTGTACCGTTGATGGCAATCCAGCGCCAGATGTATACATACAGCGAAAAGATACATCGGAAGAATGGGAAACGTTTTCTCTTCGACCGTTTGAAATTCAAACCTACGTGAACAAAACAACAACATGGGCTTTCCAGCTTCATGTCAACGTAAAGGAAATAGCACACCAGTATAGATGTATAGCCAACAACACAAGTGAAATGTTTGTATGTAGCGACGACCTCATCCTTGCTTATAAAAGTAAGAATTATCTGACTTGTTGAAGGTGTCTAAATATTTAAATTTAACAGAAAAGTGCAAAGAAATGTATGTCAAGATTGGAACCCCAGTAATAAACTGGACATATAGGACTCGCTACCAGCTAAGGGTAGCTCAGTCCGTAGAGCGATGGGCTTGGCACCCTTATGTCACTGGTTCGAAGGCCGTTGTAGTGTTAAATTATTAACTCTTTTTTACTGTCTGAAATGTCACAGTCAGTTTCCCATTATTCCAGCCGGTTTTTACTGTAGTACAAAACTTTAAGATTTACAGTAGTATATTATCCAGTTACTTATATATTTCATACATTTACTTATATATATCACATAACCTTGTGCCAGAAAAACAATTTCCTTTTACGGATTAATAAAGTGTTACTTTACTTTACTCTACTTTACTTTACACAACTTTATTAGTGACTCGTCACTCTTGCCGTCACTCATGAAAAGTGTGGATAACATAATAAACGTCACTTGGTTGTGGAATTTATGCAGGCATACACAACGACACGAAAAGCACACATGTTTTTAATTGACACTTGATAAATAATAAATTATTTTAACTAATGTAAAACAAGACAAACTGTTTATTTTCATAAATGAATGTAACTATTTATATTTTTCTTTCTTCAGAAGACTTTGGTGAAGTTTTAGTGGAAAACATAACTTACGTTGTCATTGCTATTTTGGTATTATTACTGGCTGCTCTACTATTGTATCGTCGTAAGTATTTCGCATAAGGTATTTTCTTTCCAAATTTACTGGAGAGAGGATTTTCGTTCTCAAGTGCGGGGATCTGAAAACTTACTGATAAGATCTGACCTTAGTTTTGACAGTACACTCCTACGTTTTGATACAGATACACATTAAAACGTACACAAATTATAATAAAAAAGTACCAAATACATATTGAAAAATGTGCATTGCCAAAAATTGTATACGTATCTAACTTTGGAGGGCGGTTTCTATAAGAAGAAACCTAACTTCATAATCAGTTTGATATTAGTTTTATGTACATCATATATACTTCAATCTTCACAATTTGACATAGACGTAATAAATTACATGTATTAAAAACGGAATGGTTCCTAATGCCTGAAAGTAAACCGAAGCTATTTTGGATATATTGAACGACTACATCAGACCACGTAAGACAATATCCAAATTCAACAGTTTTATTTGGCCGCAATTCTTTGTATTCAATGTTTGTTGCAGAAATCCTTTTAACACGAAAATACAACTCCATGAAGGCACGGTGAGTTTTATGATTATTATCCTTTAAATACATTTTGTTCTTATATTACATATTATATTACTCTACAAGATTAACAAATGGCAAGATACGATAAGTTTTAACAAGAAAATCAGATAGTGATAATAAAAGTGGTATTTTTAAAGTTACAAAAACAGAGTTTTTAATCAATTGCCTTGCAAAACAAGTTTGTTTTCTTTTGAGTTTGTCTTAAAGTCCCTTTCTTTCAGAGTATCCAGAGGCCGTTTAAGAAGACCACTGATGCTTCGGCGAAGAATGGATCATGATACATCATGAAATTAATGTAAACCAAATTGTTGTAAATGGACCACCTCGCTCGCATCCTGAACTTACAGTGTGTTCAGCCAAAAAAAAACACTTGTCGACGATCCGTAAATGATATCCATTCCGAAAAAGAAGCTAAATTGGAAGTAGCCTACTAGATATTTGGTATCTTTCTATAGTATTTCTACACAAGGTATCGAGGTATTATTAGAAGACTTACTAAATGTATGATAATATTGCAAAGCCCAGTGATATCGGAGTTGTACCTAGTATCCAATTTTATCTAAAGAAGTAGCAATTAACTGCTCGAAATTCACATACTCAGTCGCACTCAATGTCCAATAGATGTTCGTTTTGGGAAAATTATGTTACTTATTTAATATGTATATTGCAGTAGTAACAATTTGCTATTAAACATTCATGTGTATCATAGTAATGCAGGGCTGATCCTATATATTTGTGTAGTAACAATGTAGAAATGTATACCGAGTGGGAAAAGTGTGGTTACGAATATTACTACGAGTTGCCACGATTCTTGGCCCTAAAAGATGGAAAGATTTTATTTGTTTAATCGCCTTAATCGACAACGCCAAACATGCATATCCCTTCCAACTCCCCCCGCCCCCCCCCCCTACAAAAAAGAGAATACAACCTTCCAAATACCTTCACCTTTGGAATGATACCTTGGTCTTCTACATGTAAACGGGTTAGACAACTGAACAAAAACGAAAAACGTGACAATTTCCAAAACAATTATCAAAATCTCAGAAAAAAATGTATTCCTCCGAACTACAATATTCAATACCCTGAGTGTAACAAGACATCAGAGAATAGAAGCATTTTGTTTGAATATAATAACTCCCTTTATTGACCTCATTTGAATAAACTTGAAAATGTTGAACACCGCGTTGCAAATAACCCGTATAAACCATACACTTTCAAGAAATTCTATTCCATTACACTAGACATGATATGTTTATAGCAGTTTATCACTTGGCATCACTATTGCAGCTTTGGATGTTTGAGTTATACCTGGTAACACATTATTCTATGTCACCTACAACGAACTTTTACTCAAATTCTGACCAACCGACCATCGTCGAATTCTTCCTGTTCCTTAGCGCTTTAAAAATGGAAACATGAGGAGGAATTTGGTATTACAACTGATCGTTCGCGGACACTTTTATGTCAATCATCAGGTCTGCTAGAACAACAACGCTAGAGTAATACTGAAAGGACATTCGTAGAATGAAAGAAAAACAATTTGATCCTGACATTATCATTGGGACTCCATCTCGGACATGTAACTCTTTCCTCTGAGCTGTTTGGTGATTGTTTCAGATTGACTCTGCTATTATAAACGACCTATCCCAATCACTCCTACTTATACGACTTAAGATGAGTGGCGTTCAAAATGTCATTTTCCTGGTATAAAGCTGGGTCACAGAAGGGAAATATGTAGTAACTCCTTGGTGAAATTAAGGAGGAAGAGAAAGACGTTAATAGAAATCATTGTAATTCTCGCCATTATACTTTTTGTGATGTATTTTCTAACGGCTGTTCCTTTCTTGGTGGGCATTCTTCAAGAGCATAGGTTTATCTGGATGGAATTTGGACAAAACTTTACATTGGAAAATAAATTCACCTCTACATAGCAAAGTAGCTTATCCAAGCCTCCTTGTATTTGCAAGATAAACGAAACGCAATTATTTGACCTCAAATGCTTACACTACCCTTCCACTACTTAATACCACACTGTTTTCATGATGATTTAATTTTTCTACAAAAAGTAATATCACGTAATGTCTTGCTAGTTTACAAAAAATGCCTCTGACGGTTTTACCATTCCTATACCAGTCAACAAAGTTCCCGGACGTCTTGAAAGTTGCCGCATTGCCCTACTCTCTACTCTTTTTATCGATTTTTAAACTTCCCGATCTTAATAAAGTGTTTGAATTCGCGTGACAAGGCTTGACAAATCATACAACTACCCATTTCCTAATGAGAAAAGCGTAGGCAGAGCGGACGGGCAATAGACTGTGCCGTCTTTTCAGTTTTACCCTTCCTCATACTCACATCATGTATGTGTGTATGTATTTTAGATCCTCCTGCAAGCAGGAACTCGCGAAGAAGCCATCGTGGCTTATCAAAGCCGCAAGCTGACGGAAGTCAGTCTCTTAGATTCATATTTAACGTCCATGATTATGAATTGTCAACAACTCTGTAACTGGACGACATACATTAAGCTTGAGGTGACTTGAACTCGGAACCTTATGATCGAAAGGCACCGGCGTTAACCACTGAGCTAACACTCCTTATTGGACTGTAAACTCCTCATTGGACTGTAAACCGTCAAAACTACTGGAGACCATCCTAAGACTTCGCAAAAATTACACCGGGGATAAAATACTCAGATGGGAGATTCCACACTGTCGCACCTTCAACGAAAGCCAAGGTTGGTAATTGTCTCTGTCATAGTATAGCAACCAGGTACAAACAACGGTCTGGGTTCAATGTCACGAAATGCTGCATCATCGACCAATGGAAGCTTAGTGGGTAGAGTGCAATGAATGATATGTATGTTCAATTATCCTATTTCTCGGTAGCTGCAAAGAATAGCAATACCAATGTACCAAATTGATACACATGCTATCAATTTTGTTTTATTGATGCTTATGTACTACGGCGCCTTTAATATATAGCCTGATTTCGCAGTATAGAGTAAACAAGATGTAGGCTTTATTTCTATTTCCATCCAGTATCATATTTGTGTTACGAATTATTTTCTGTTTTCCTGAAGTTCACTATATGTCGTTTATGTGTACCAACTTCCACGCTGTGTGTTTACAATAAATAAAAGAAGTAAAAGAGAAATAAACTTAACGCATTGGTATGTTGTTCAACAATGCATATTCCATTGTGAAACGTGTTCTAATCAAACACAGTATCTATGAAATGATCAACATGTGTAATGACTTAATATATCATTTTGAAATGAGAAAATAAACACATTTACTAGTTTAAAGTCCAAAGTCCGATACGCTCAGACTAGATATTGGTGAATTACTCACGATGGAGTAATCCATGGCTCCATAGTCCACAGTATATGATATTAAAAATTAGTTACTCATAATGCGACTGTAGAATATCGTATCACAATAGGTGCTTGATCAAAGCAATAAGTGAAGTCACGCTTACAGTTTGCAATGCAAATGTAGCTCTGATATTGTGTCTCATTTAGCTTTGGATTCTCTTTTATTTTCTCTCTGTTTTGTGATATGCAAGAGTCGATCATGACACACGTACAGCTGATTCTTTTACAAATCATTGTAGTTACCAATTTTGGTAAGTTGTTCAATCTTCGGGTTACTTCCCAGTACGGACTACTATCTGAAAAAAATACATGCAAGTTCACAAGGATGCTGTGTATGTACTATCGCTGTTATAAGTACACGCATATATAT
>JAIPMN010006924.1:0-13550 GCA_020650975.1 Apostichopus californicus
GTATATAAAAGACAATACATTGGATCATTTAAGTTCACATATTCAGTTTATTGTTCAACAAAGATTGCTGTTTCCTGAAATGAGAGTACAGATGAAGAGACACATTGCAAAGGACTACAGTACTAGGTGTACTAAAGCCTGGCTGGAAGTGGTTTATATATTGTTGAACTGCTCACAATATACATGTACAGTACTGTACAAACCAAAACATGGAAAGTGTAATACATAATTGACCATGTAGTGTTCTGTAAGTATTAAACAGGTTCCTGTAGAGTACTTCTATTGAACTGCACAGATACTGTCTACTGCAGACTTTCCAACATTGAGGAAAATTTATGAGTGTGATCAGCGGCAGTGGGGAGGGGTCTAAGGGGAGGGGGTGTCCCCCGAAAATTTTTCGTATTTTTGACTGCCTAGATGCAAAATGGTGCATTCTTTTTCAGTTTCTCTGAGTAATTTTATATTGAGAATTTCATCATCATATATATATTATTGAACTCAACAAGCATGACAATTCTCAACAAAGACTTTTCTTGAATCGATGAAAGTAATCACTTGCTAACATAATTGAACATTTATATCGGAAATTGAAGCGCACTTCTCTATCTCTAGCTAGCGTATGAGTAGGGGCACTTATCGGTTAAACAGTGGATGCTAGACGAAACCAAAAATATTTTAATTATGCCGCTAACCTGATTTTAGACCTAGGTTTATATGGATTTCGTTCCATGGTTGCACACACGGTTTTTCGGAGATTGTTTGTGGATTGCGTGTGATAAAGTGCACATAGCGTGTGAGCGTGTGAAGGGCTGGAAATGCGTGTGTCACACGCCAAATGCGTGTGAGTTGGAATGTCTGCTACAGTATACTGTAATGTACCACACTGAGTATCAATAGGCCTACTGTACCACTTGAGTTTGGTCAGGGAGCAACAAATAAACACAGTACAGTAGGTTGAAATGCTTTGTACAATTCATTTCAGTAATGGACTGTTCAGAACTTCTAATGCAACAGTTAACTGCAAAGAATCGACTTTATGCTGTGCTGGCCTTTTAGATTAATACAGTAATTGCTATACATAAAGCATTTGTTAGTGAGGTTGTGTTGCTGAAAGCTTAAATAAGATAACAAAATCATAACATTATAAAAATAAATTTATCACAAATGCAATATTTGGAGAGTTTGCATCAGATACAATACATAATAGCTGAGACAATACAAGACTTAAGATTACTAAACCTACTGTGCACTTACTGTGTAAACTGTGCAGGAAACTTGCACTTAGTTAATTTATTGTGAAGTCTCAAGCTTTAAAATAATATAGCTCAGCTCCTATCTCCTGCTAAAGTCAAAATTTAAGACAACATATCTGATTGATCCCCATTTTGTTTTTTCCTCCATTGACATACTGTACAGTTAGGTACTGTACTGCACTGAACAGACACTTTATCTGGCATCAGAGTACTTATGCCAAGCATGCAATTATATCTCTCAGACAGGGACTGAGGATGCAACCAAGCTAGTACTCGTCATTTGAATTTCAGAATTTTTATTAAAGTGACTTTAATAACAAGTTACTGTACTGTACAGTACTGTACCGTACAGTACGTGCTGTACTGTAGACCCAATGACACATTGCTAAATTGGACGGTCATTGCTTTGTTTCGTTCAAGGTTACTATACATGTTAATTATTGTTAGAATTATCCGGGCTTTGAATACAGATCAAAATCTTCACTTACAGTAGAGGTGTACAGTAACATGCACGCATCTATGAAACATTTATAACCCATATTGGATGTATGTATGCGCAACATTTTACAATACAGTACTGTAGTCTGTACCTATGGTTTTGTTGTTTACAGTATAACCATACTGTCATTGCTGGGCATATCACACATTATGCTCTCAGTCTCAGGGTCAATGAATAAAAGGCATCACTCGAAAGTTCTCATTAAACTTATCTTATTAATGTTATCTAGCGAGACTCTATAACGGTGAAATCACACACAGTTTGGTCTATTTACTTCTATCCTCTCCTACTGTACCTGACTCCAAAAATAATTTAAAAACTTATCAAGAGGCTCTTGAAAGATGCAATAATGTTACCAATGTTGGGTAGACTATTAAATGTACATACAGTAGGAACTCTGTACACATGGCATATGAAGACCAAAGTTACCAAACCGGACAGTGTTGGGGTTTGCTTGTCAAGTACTTAGTGATGTACAGAACATTTGAGCCTAAAACATACTTTACTGAGCTCTCTGTTAGGTGTACAGTGTATGAGTCCCTCCATGACAGTATGGGATCCAACTTTGCAACATTTTAAATGACAGTATATTCATCCTAACAGACAGAACAAAACGTCCATGTTTGGTGGTATTTGCGGTTACAGCCCACGAGACCGAAGGTCCGCGAGACCGAAATTAAAAAAGATCCGCGACACAGGTCTTCGAGACTGAGGTCCGCGAGATCGAAACTATAACAAGGCCTATAATAGTGGTAAGATAAATATTTCTACCGGTAATATTACGTTGAAAAAATGCGTTATTAAAAAGAGTTTACAGCCATTTCTTTTCATGGTGAATACCAGTGACTTACGCAAGGGGGTTGGAACGGCTTGCATTGATACTACGCCGCCTCCATCAGTGGCGTAACCAGAAGGGGGTTGCGAAAGCCCCCGCTCTCAAAAGTCTCGCTCCCCCCGTCCCCTGCTGCCCCAAATGAAATATTAGAATACAATATAACTTAATAATTAGATATAGCGATACCCTATTTTAAACAATATTGCCTGCCCCCTTGTCAATACCTTTGACCCGCTCTGAAGCCCCTCTAATGAAAAAGTCTAGTTACGCCTATCAATGAACCATGCATAGACCATCGGTCTCGCGGACCATGTGTTTGCGGAAATTCGGTCTCGCGGACCTTCGGTCTCGTGGAATTCCCTCGTATTTGCATAGCATTTAACTTTAGAAGGGACTGTAGCTACTGTATTGTTATTTGAATTATCTGTTATGCTCAAACACTGTTAGTTTATATATTACTGTAGGATAAAATATTCATATAAATGTAAAAAGTATAGTACACCAAGCATATGAAAAGTTGGACTTCAGATTTATGGATCACACAGATTACCATAATTATTTGATCATTTCTGTTAAGTTTACAGTATAACTGTACAGTATATCATACTTAGACAGTTGTACAACATATGGTAGTCTTCCTTAACATATCTTTACTTACTTCTCTACAGACATCAGATTAAAAAATTATATATAACTTTTCAAAACAAGGTTTCTCAAGTCTTAATACAGCATGTACTGTAGTCTTCCTTAACATATCTTTACTTACTTCTCTAAAGACATCAGATTAAAAATTTATATATAACTTTTCAAAACAAGGTTTCTCAAGTCTTAATACAGCATGTACTGTAGTCTTCCTTAACATATCTTTACTTCTCTAAAGTCATCAGTCTAAAAAATTATATATAACTTTTAAAAACAAGGTTTCTCAAGTTTTAACACATTATTTCTTTCCACTACAGAAAACAAAACAAAAACTCACATGAAAAGAATTTTAAAAATAGAAATGGTTGTAGTTAAAAGCACTTTTAAAAAGCACACAGCATCTCTTGACCACCAAGGTTTTTGACTAATTTCTATTACCTAATTCACAAAAGAAATTATTGATTATAAGTTTGGAAAGCAAGAACAATAAAGAAAATTGGAAAAATATTTGGAGGTGTTGATTGGTATGGTGGAATAAATTGGAGCATATTCCAATGACCATTTTAAGTTTAGAAATACAAAACACAACTTAGTGCAATACCCTGTTTTAACTGTTTTCATACTGTACACTGTGTAGCCATGATTGTCCTTGCAAATTGCTATTCCCAGATCTGAATCTTAACTCTTCTAGGTCACAGGAATAGTAGACAAATTAAAATATTATCTCTTAGATCTAACAAATCGATCAACTTTTCACATATTTTCATTGACTGCCGATTGTGCAGTCAGAGCTGTGTGTCAAACGTGCAAAGTACAAATACAAAATTTGCTTCACTTTATACATCACATTGTGTGCAATATATACTGGAGGATCTCACTAAATACAGTAACTGCCAAGTGCTGTAAGCAGAGCATCTCTGCTAATAAAATATTGGTCTTAAACATTGATTGAAAGTTAGAAGTTCACAAATAATGCCACATTTTTATGGACTACTGTGAGATGATAAGTTAAGTCAATTGGGTATTTCTTCAGATCTACCCATTTGATGTACATGTAACTGTAGCATTTATTCTGTTGATTCTGTTTTGAAAGGTAACAATTTCTGCCAGGCAAGGGATACCAAAAATAAGTTTTTTAGTTTTTATCATTTGTTGCATTCATGTCATAAGATGATAAGAGATGCATGAAATTATTAGTGAGAGGCCTTGCAACTTTATGGGTGAAAATAAAAGTCAGATTTATTAATTAAAACAAGGAACTTTAATTAATTGATATCAATTAAATATATAAGTTATTAGTTGGTTACATTGCTAGAAATACAGCACTACTGTACATTACAAACAATACAACAAATCTCTTCTCTGGATCAAGATGGGGTTCTATCACTTGGACGGCTCTCCATATCTGTAACTTACAGCTCGTATTTTCAACAAAACATTTTTTGGCACACATGTTCACATTGAAAATATGGCTTTTCAAAACCCACACTGTTCCTTGTTATATATCAATAGCGGCATTCACAAGCCAGGGCATAATTTATCATTTTATAGGTGACAAAATTCAAAGCCTGCAGAAACTGCTACACAAAATTTGAACCTTAAATTATTCCCTGCAAGCCCCAAATTATAAAGAAATTAACAGAGCGCTTAAAGCACTAGGTGATAAAACTTTGCTCGACAGCAATTTTCCGCATTTGGGGGCACATCCTCCATAATCGTGGGTCGTGAAAAATTTGCCATGGGTTGCCAGAAGTCAGAAAAGTTATATTATCGGTTGTTAAGTCTCCTTTCAACATCAATAGTCCAAGCTGCAGTACAGCTTTAAAATAATATTTTGAGGGATGGGTTCTGGTGAATTGTGGTCCGGTCCTCGTGGAAGCTATGTGGACCAATGCACTTACTGTACCTTACATGACAGATAGTACTGAAATAAACACGAAAATCAGAATCAGACAATAACTGAAATGGAGCTGGTCATGAGAGGCATTCTCACGGAGTTTCCTCTGGTAAAGAGTTCTTCCTGATCGTTGAAACCGATTCACACAGAGAGTCATGATCTGATGCAATCCTGTGTGAACACGCCGACCACTTCAAATCTAGAGACAAGGAATGCACGCTTCAAGAACTATTGCTTTGAAGGTTTGGAGAGATGCGGACAAAACTCTCTATCATATCTTTTCGTATATGGTCAGACAGCTCTGGAACATTGTCCAGGGTGAGCCCCTTGGTCGGTACAGGGGGGAGAACTTCTATATTCTGTGTACCTGGTTTAAAGAAAATGAAAAATGATTTTCAGTTAACTTTTTAAAGAGGAAAGTTTTCATGGAAGTTGCACCTCATGGCCCATTGCTATGGCCTGCCAATGATGCAAGTTTGCTTGTTAATGATAATAATGGTTACATCATGTCATCAAAGTTGCTGCAGTATGCACTATAGAGGCAAGCCAGTTAGAATACAGTAAGTACTGTAGGTGGGTTTGCTAGTGTGTACACAGTGGTGCATACTATTAGGCCATGTAATGGTGTTTGTATTGGCATTACATATGTAGGAATTATATCGTAAACTTCAATGCATACACAAAGTACAGTTTGGGAAAGTTTGCCTGGATTCAAGATTTCTCATGCTGGTGAAAACTGATCAAACAAACTACAGAGTCACAGCGTTTTTACCTTTTAGTCCTTGATGACATCATTTCTGCTCTTAGCAATGCAAATTTGCAGCATACTTTGCAGTATAATACTAACACAACTACACAAGTGCGACAAATTGATATTTCATATGCTCAAGTTTTCCCGGCTGGGTATTATGTTACAAACAAAGCCAGTTGCTTTAAGAAGTGAAATGGAAAGAGAAATTAAAAAACTGCAAGATACTCAGGGATGATAAGAACTCAACAAGGTTAGAAAAACCAAAGAGGAAAATAAATTCCTTGATAACGTTCTTTCAGAATTGTTACCTGAAGTAAATCTCCTGTGCTTGAAACTGAAAAATGGTTCTTGAGATGAAAAAACAATGGGAACGATTGGAATCTGTTGTAAATGAGAAACAAAAAATAAACTTTAGAATGAAGATAGTTCATCAGCGCTTTTCTTGTGTGTCAGGAGAGTGGGGAGGTAATTTAAATTTTGAACTTGAAAAATGCATGAACTATAATGACTAATTACTTCACAATTTCTATATATTGCATTGAGTCTACATCTATGGTACAGTATATATATTCTATAGTGTCTGAGAATATTTGCATCAGTTTTAGGAGGATAGCATTCTATAAAAAGTCTTGCTGAGAGCTTGCAAGGACTGGATGCTTATCTTTGCGTGAAAAGCAGCTGACATCTTGAGCAAATAAGATACTGTAGTTTATTTACTTCTTTATTGCTTTCCTGTACCTGTGCTTTCACAGCAATGTTAAAAGCGCCTTTCTTAAATGGTAGCATGTGGTCTTCTCTCTGTTTCATCATATTTCTGTGTCCTTCTGGAAACATCCACAGGTTCACCTGTGGGGAATACAACCAAGACCGCAACATGATATATACAGTAACAAACTCAACCATATCATTACTGCACATACCGTATCAAACAGTGACTGTAGGTTAATTTTTACTGAATATGGACATTGAAATGCGAAATGAATAGTTCAAGAAGCATATTACAGACCAAAGTCAGACCTCATTGAATTCAATTTGTTATGACACTTCAACAGGATTAAAATTACATTGAACTAAAACCTACAATCCGTTAAAATATTGAAGTCGCCCACTTTTGTCGGACTGTATTTGTACTGTATTTACACTTGCTTCGTGATATGCATATTAGTGTTATTTTTTTTAACCATATGTGAACCCACAAGAAATTGTGTTTGCTGTTACTCTTGATATATACTGTACTCTGATGTCTAAGAACTCTGTGTTAAGTACGTACAGTAGCCTGCTGAGCAAGTTTCATGCCTGTAATTTCATGAGAATAAAGTTCTGTACAAAGTAAAGACAAACTCAGTTGACAAGAGGTCGTCTCTAGCAAGTTAACCGCTAAGATCCAATGCCTCGCCAACACAATCATCAGGCGAAGGTACAACGTACTGCTGTAAACCATCTGTGTGATACATATGGCCCTTCAAAAATTACAGTCCTGAGTCTGTTAAGTACTATTAATTCAAAGTCTGTACCTTTTCCGTGAGAATAATTTTAATAGTGTCTTCCATGGCTTGCTTAGCTTTCTCAGGTTTACTTCGATCAACGAAAATGGTTCCACACAAAATACAAGCAACACCAAATGGACCAGCATATTTAAGTGACTTTTTCATCATAGCGACTGTGTACCTTGGTATAATCTCCATCATACCTAAAAAAAGAAAGAAAAACAAAACAAAACATCAAAGAAAAGTAACAGCAATTTTTTTTTTTTTTTTACAAGTGTCTATATTGGACAATAGTGTTCACTTTTTCATTCCTAAGCAAACAATCCTTTGCCAACGTTTACTTACAAAGTACAGTAATGCTGCCATTGTAAGGTTTTGTACAGTGTTCAGTCTGCTGTAGAATACAAAGAATGACAAAGAATAGGTTGAAAGACATTCCACAGTTGCCAACAATAACTTTCACAGCCTGGGCTGGACTCAAAATGGCACCCAATTTAGACACTGTCGATAGTTGGGTCATGATGGGTCATGACAAGAGGACAAGAGAGGCTTGTTGACAGATGAGAGTTTGTTCAAAACTGAAATTGTGTAATTCAAGTTTTTCACTTACAAGTATCCAATTCAGTAAGCTCTTTAACCTCAATTGCTATAAAGTTCAGATGAAAAGTGTTCACTGAACAAATGTACAAAATTATGTCCAAAATTTCAATCATGGAATCTACAGGTACTCACCGACATTGTCGACCGAGCTCTGATGGTTGCAGACAATTATGAAAGGACGCTCCGTCTTCAGATGATCTGATCCTAATATATTGATTTTTATGCCATAGATGTACTTCACAGAGTATCTGGTGAGAAGTCCAGCCCATCTGTTGGAGAGAAATTAATCACATTTACTTTTAAATAGATGAAGCATTATGAGATGACCTCTATGCAATGTAGAATAAATTTGTTGCTGTGATATCTTGATTGAAATGCTATCCCTGGTGAACCAATTCAATATATATATGAGTTTTGTTCAAAATTTGCAGCAAGTTTGTTATAAAAAATATTGATCCGAAAATTTGTTATTTCTCTAACCTAACTGTAATTGATGTACAAAACAGTTTCCGACAATTCATTTTAAAGTAACCTAATTCCTGGCAGCTAAATGGAATTTATTGTTTATATTACGTCTGTCTGCTTTGACAGTACTCCAGACTTGTAGCGAGTCCATACTTATACTCCTTGTCTAGCATAGTGTTATCTGTACTCACACCAGCCTCGATTAATTTGTAAGTACTCATAAAGTTGTACTCGGGGTATTTTGAATCTAGAATAAATCCCAGTGCAGCAACAAGTACTTGTGTTAAGAGGATTTCACTGGTACAGTACTCGTACTCATATAACTAGAGGAATGCGTACATTGTACTCCTGTTGTTGTACTCATAATACAAGCATGCAGTACTCCTTACCTTACATTTTTGTCTGGATTCCATGGGGTCAACATCATGAATGGCAACGCAATGAGCCCTAGGAATGCAAAGCCTCCATTGAATATGTAGTATTTACAGTAAAATCGAACAGTCCTACTAACTGCCAATGAAATTGCAAGCACAGAGAAGAACAGAAACACAAAACCCTGGAAAAGTTCATCCCATGACAGATGGAAGAAAGATGTTTGAGCATTAGTAAGTGGCATTATGTTGGCAGTGACTGTAGGAGCTGGGAATACTTCCTTCAATTGCACCTTAGTATCATTGACTGTGGATCTTATTCCTAAAGATTCCAATCATTTAGTGAGGCAGTCGGAAAAGCTTGCTCTCAATCTTGAGTTGTCTCATCTCAGTGCTGTGTATGTCATTTTACAACCTCTATTCAATTCTGTGAACGACTGTCCAAGGTAAACCAGATATTATATGACTGTAGTCTTTGTTTGATCTCTCTCCGTTTGTGAACAAATGTATTTCAGACAACTTTAGTTAGCCAACAAGGCCACTGTAACTTGATGTTTTGATTAGGTACTACACAGTAATACTTCATGTTGTTATCATCTCAGTTAAACTGGAAATGAGTCTAGGCCCTTGGCAGTGTTATAAAAGGAAACACCCCGTCGTAAAATTACTTCACAAGCAACAGTTGACTGTATTGACTAGTCTAAGAAAACATTAGTTCTAGTCATTATTTTTGTATGCAAGCACCATGCAAGTCCTGACCACATAGAGGGTTAGCAGCATAGGCTAGTTACTATAGACTGTACTAGTACACTGCAGGAGAAGCCACTT
The DNA here is from genome assembly GCA_020650975.1 of Apostichopus californicus. Classification (NCBI taxonomy): domain Eukaryota; kingdom Metazoa; phylum Echinodermata; class Holothuroidea; order Aspidochirotida; family Stichopodidae; genus Apostichopus; species Apostichopus californicus. The sequence continues at coordinate 9,629 of JAIPMN010006924.1, forward strand.
CCAGTTTGCAAACGTTGTGCTGAATCAAAATTTCGCTGTGTAGGCCCAGGCTATGTCTACACAATACATGCCAGTAACCCTCAGTCAAGTGTGCACAAATGTAGTACCATAACGGAGAGCAGGTTCAGTGCAAGAAAGTTACAGGCCCTGTGCAGCTTTGTTACATATGTAGTCAGTACCGTAAACATAGTACAATGCACCTACTTGGCTAGTTTTTTCCCCTTGTTCGTACCGTTATCAGGGCCTGAGGTTAACGAGCACACTATGCAAACATCTGTCCAAACAAAATTGGTCGTACTATCATACTAACATTGTGTACAGATTATGTTATAAAGCTAGGCGGTGAAGCGGTAACGTTGAAGCATTGGTATGTTCTCGTACTAACTTTGTGCCTGCGTAGAATTCGCTTGATTCTTTCGTCAGAAAACTTCTTGCTTTGTAAATCTTTTATCGAATTTCACTCAACCGATCTATCTTAATTTTTGAATACAATTGTGAATAGCAGCAACGAATTACGTTAAAAGCTGTTGGGGCATGACCGTATTGTACAGATCAGTGCCGTATATACCAACCTGAAGCTATCACAGGATTCATCCCATGATTCAGATTCATCCCAGGATTCATCCCAGGATTCATCACATGATTCATCACATGATTCTGAAGCTATCACAGGATTCATCCCAGGATTCAGATTCATCCCAGGATTCATCCCAGGATTCTGAAGCTATCACAGGATTCATCCCAGGATTCAGATTCATCCCAGGATTCATCACAGGATTCATCACAGGAAGCTAATCCTGGGATGAATCCTGGGATGAATCTGAATCCTGTGATAGCTTCAGAATCCTGGGATGAATCCTGTGATGAATCCTGGGATGAATCCTGTGATGAATCCTGGGATAGCTTCAGGTTGGTCCGTATATAGCGATAGAAGGGGTTGCATATGTGTAAATTAATACACGTACCTGAGATCTCATTGGTCTGCGATTCGAATTCGGAAATACATAACAATCAAATTGATTGCAACTAGATGTACAGTTGTTCGATTTTAGCAATGATTTTCAAACTTGTAGAAACCTTTGTTTATTGCGCGTTGTTTTTGTTTCTTCTTAACCCTTTCCTACCTCTAACATTGTGAATATTAGGGTGGGAGGTTGTGGGCGGTCGATACTCGAGCAACTTCCCCCAAGTACAAAATATGTGTGCATGGAATGATCATTCTCTCCACATACACACTTAAAAAATATTCGAGATGGAGAAGATCAAAACGCTTTCTTGTGATAAGCGGAAATGGTACACCTAACATGACAAATTCATACACGTATGTGGGTCTAGACTGATACTTTTTTTTTGTTGCTTTGTCGTCAATATAATATAACCCTGGGGATTGGGGAGGCACACAAATGAGGCTTACCTTGATAAGTTATCTCGATGCCCTGGTCTTGTTATCATCAGAATACTGCTGAGGAAACCGAGTATCATGAAACAGTTTATATACCATATATACTTAAAGTAGAATATGATCGTCCTTCGGAATTTTAAGATAACACATGCTGTTATTATAATCATAACCAACTGCGACCAACCAAGTGACCAATTGAAAGGAATCACCTGCCCCATAGTGACCTGTGCGGAAGACCAATGTTGCCTGTGGAGACACACTGTTTTACGTTCACCCAGGTACGGTTTGCTGCCAACTGGGACAGTATATATGGTTGATCACTATCTTTAGTTCGCAGTGGTAGCCTATGACTGAATTATATTCGGTGTTTCCGTACGCCCGTCTAGCTAGTTGAAAAGCCTAAAAATTAAGTGGGCTTTTTAATTATGAACAATTACTGTATCGCGTGCTGTTGGCTGGACTGAATGGCGAGAGTGTTGTACAGTGTAATAGCTGTATGGAAATAGGTACCAGTATCACTATCATCCATGCGTCAAAGAATTTAGTCACAAAACAAATTAACATCGATATAGAGCTTCGAACTCTGAACTGTTGCTTAGCTATTGTATCGGCCTATCTCTTGCAAACGGTTATTTAGCGGGTCGAAAAAAATTGACACTGATAGTGGCCATCTAGTAATCTAACAAATGTCAAAAGTTCAAGCTCTCGCGTAAAGATTGGTTTAGTTACTGTGTTATAACACGTAATATCACCGTGCAAACAATAACAGATTAGCTCAGCTTGACATAAACGTAGACTTGGCAATTATAATAGTGTTACTCGTACGCAGCCTTTTGCCTTGAGTCGTGGGATAAATTCTCTACATAATATTGCTCTATTGTATCACACACGTGCTAGAATAAGACTTGTGCGTGTTGAAATGAAAACATGCTTCGAAGTAAACCATCGGATGCCAAGCCTCAAGACACAATGCTGTCTCAGTCCAATCGGAAATTGCCAGCTGAAATGTTTGCAGGTTCTAAAATACTTTTTCATGATTGCGCAATGTGCTTCGTACGTCCTACATGATATTTTTTATTTATAAACAATACAAATCATATTCAAGGTGACATTGACCATGAAAGAAGTTGCTGGCATGATATTCTCATTGTTACAGTGATCACCTGATCGACTTTCACATGTTGAAGGTATCACCCCATGTAAGTATAATGGTTTCCATGGAGCCACTAGTAGTAACTTATGTAACGTTGCTGGAAGCCTTGCGGTTCAGTTTGATAACATTGATAAAAAGAATGCGTGCGGTATTCCGTCTGGCAGATAAGGCTGATTTCATGCAACCAAAGGAAAATAGTACATAGAAGTGTGATCAGGAACATGTCAAGAAAACAGTGGACTAACGAGACACTGCAGTGACTCCAGTGTAGATGTATTAACTAAACTGTCATAGGCCTATATAGGGAAGGATGGTCGGTTGCGTACGCCCGCCTCTTTCCCTCCCTTGCAACAAACCGATCATTTGCAAGGGGGGAAAGGGGCAAGGAGATACATTCCAAATAGATTTCAGACTTCCACTCTTGTATTTATGTGCTTGAAAATAAATACAATAGGGAATAAGAAATATGGAGAGTGCTGAAACTTCCGGGTTTGATCCCGGCCCCTGGATGCCCACCATATCTCGTAGACTTGTTAAAAGAAATTTCAGAATTTGCATTTAGTTTTGTGCTTAAAAATCACAAACCTAGAATTATAGTGATTCTGTGCGTTTCGAAAAAGGAAATATATAAAACTGTTTCATTTTCGTAAAATGAAATTCGTTTAAACTTCAGTAGGGGTCGACTTACTGGTCCAATCTAAAAGATTTCTATCCGGCCCGCCTAATATAATTTGGCCCACAAACCATGAATTTGGATCACACGAGGTCGTACAGAGCACTCTGCTAGTGAATGTATCAGTTTCATCAGTGGCGGAGCTAGGGATGTTGGTCAGGAGGGGCGAGAATGGTCATTAGGGGCGCTTTTGTCACTATCTAAGCGGAGCGCCACCACAGGTTGTCGCGTAGCGTACAGAATTTTTTTCAGTAAAGATATTCCCTAGATCGCCGGAAATGACCCTTTCCGGGCTCGGCTAATTTGCAGATAAACGAAGAATAAATAGGTGTCATCGCCAAATTACACCCAAAAAATGTGACAAATGTCAATAGGTAGAAGATAGCGCAATAAAAAGTCAATAATCGCGAATAAGTAAAAGTGGTCAAGAGCTGAAAAGGGCGCCAGCAGTCCATTTGAGTCCGTCAGGGGGGGGGGGGGCATCCGCCCCCTGACTGTATGGACGCTCCGCCACTGAGTTTCATATGGTTATAATTATGAAATATTATTACTGATATTTCTTTCAATTTCTTGCAGACTGTAGAAAAGAAAAAAATCTCGGGATGTCGCTCAATGAAAACATTAAAAAGAAAGGCTAGACAGAAGAAAAACAGGAAAGTTTTATGGAATAAACTGATATTACCAAATATGGAAA
>JAIPMN010006925.1:0-10015 GCA_020650975.1 Apostichopus californicus
GTTGGTCTTGCAGCACTAGAACCGGCAATCAAAGTATGTCCTTGCCTTGGTTTAGACATTAAATGCAGACATATTCAGGACACTGATATCTTCGGTAGAAAATCATCTTCTTTTTTCCCTTTTTCTTTTCGTGTGATAATTAAGTCCAGGTACCTGCATGTGTGACAGATGTGTGAGAGTTGCCTTGAATTTGTGGGTTTCTCAAACATTCTCGCTCGGAGTAAATTGCATTTAGTGGAACAACATGGTCGTAATGACCTACTTAAACTCTTTCATTCCTCTCTTCTCATGCCTCTGTTTTTTTGCACAATAACCTTGAGGCCTTGTTTCCCAAAACTAGAAGCATCAGGTGAAATTGGTCAGGTGCTTGACAAATGATTAAATTATGCCTGATTTTTGTTGAGACTGCCAGACTTTCCTCCTTTGTTGTATTTGGTTTTTACCTTTAGTAAGGATGACAGCTCTTTGTAGGGTAATTGGTCAATTCCTCCTCACCACCCAGAGAATGTGTGAATTAAAGAAGTGCGTTGACGGTAATTTCAGGAGGAAAGTAGTATCACAAAGATGTCCGACTTGGACTATGGATGTGATTTTGTGGTGTTTCAGCATGCACCTTCATGTATCATGGTCACCTGTCAATTCTAGTTTGAAAGGAATGGAGGGATAGTGCCTAAATAAGACAGTTGGTCGTTTAATTCCCTCAGGAGATGTTGTAAATGTACCAACATTTTGGAATCTCAGCAGATTCGTTCCAACAGCGTCGTGGGGGGTGCTCTCTGGGATTTTGGAAACCTGACAATGTTTTGAAAGTCATTTTGCTCACATCCGTTTGTTGTGAATTTATAACATGATGATCGAAAAGGCTAGCATAGAAAAACTTATTTTACATTTGTGTTTTTAAATCTATCAATAATGAGCTGCTTGTTTAAGACAGATTTAACTGTCACCTAACTTGTATAACATTCCACTTTGTTAGTAGCTGAAGTTTTTGTGTTGCCCATTGTATTCAAAGTATTTTAAATTGGGGAGCTTGGTTGAAATTTTTATTTGGTATTTAGATCCAACTTGACGAATACCAAAACCCTATTGAAATTGGTGAAATGAATGGTCAGCAATGGTCAAAGGTTAAAACAATTGTAGATATCATATACTTAAAAGTGCAGCTTGGTTGGGTATCATAATGAGTAAAATAATTCCCACTGAAACTGATGGCTAGGGATTATTTGAGGTCAGTATAGGTCAAGTTATGTCAACCTTGTCAACACAGTGGTTATGCCAAAATTAAGGCTTGGATGGATTTCATACTTGGCACATAGCTTCATATTACTGGGTATAAGAATCCTTTTGGTTTTTGTGGCGGCTAAAGGTCAACAGAGGTTGCAGTCATTGAAGCTTGTATTAAACCGCAAAGACTCCAAAAGAGCACGCTTGGGATGAATTTAATATTTGATGCACATGTACATGACTATACAAAGAACCCTGTTTCTTAACATTCAAATCAAAACAACTGCTGAGGCAAGTCTGGAAACCTTGTAAATACTACAATGACTCCAGAAGTGAAACTTGGATGAACTTTCATACTTTGGTACGTAGATCCACCTTTGCACAAGAAAGCTTTACATTTTGTTGCCTAAGGTCATTGAGGTCAAACAATCTAAACATGTTATAAATATAATAACTCAAAGGGCAAAGGTTGGATTAATGTCACAAGTGGTATGTACATCTATGCAGTGAGTACAAGAAACCTTTTATTTTATGTAGAAGTCAAAGGTCATTTGAGGTACATGTGGAATCTTCATATTTTCTTTATTTTCATGACATAAGGTTTAGAAATCTCAAGTTTGCTTGTCAAACTATTCACACTGATTTTTGTTTCTTCTGCCTTATAACCATTGCCTATATATGACATTTGGAGATCGGGTAGGGATCGGATGCACTAAGGGCAAATTTGCCAACTGGCATGTGCTCGTGCCATGGTGCCCTTCAAAATCAATCGTTACTGACAGCACCGACTGAGCCTAGTGTGCCTTTAATCAGCTTGTTGTAGATGCCCTCGTCATAATTATCTCAATCATCATTAAACTAATTAAGGGCTTAAAAACTTGTTCTAAATCTGACAATATTTTTGCCAGAATTCAGGTATCCAGCAAATGCACGAAACGTAATGCTCTAGACATAAGGTTGTACGAAACCCATCTCATGAATCATTCTTGTTTTTCTGTCATTTTTGCCAGTGTACATCTCTTTCTCTTAATTTCTTTGTAAAACAATGCCTTGGTGTCCTTCCTATGTTAGGGTGCCTCTTTGAAAGCTGAAGAATTGCATTGGTGCCCTGGTATTGCAATAAAAATCCAATGCAAATATTTCTGACTTGCCATGAAAACAGTTGACCCATCTCAATTCTTAATTTTTTAGCCCAAGTGTTGGAGGTGGATGTAAAGGATATCAGCACAGCCTGTTATTGTAACTCTCCCTTCTTCGATCGTGGAAATTGCAATGTTTCTAATCTGTCCGGCATACGGAAACAAATGTGTGATCAATGTATTGTTTCTAATGATAAAAACTATTTCTTCAGTAGCATAATTATACCAAGGTATACTAGCAACAGTATCTATGTTACCAATGTTCAAACATGTTGTAATGGCTTTAAAGGATAGTACAACTGTTGCTGCTCCTCCACCCACCCCTACCACCTCTCTCCCACCATGCCCACTCCCGCTACCATTCCCTTCTCTCCTCCCTGTCTTTAAGAGTGGCCAGTGAACACCATTTCTGATCTTTGTAAGGTGATGTATCAATGATCAGAACAGTGCATCAGTTTTAATGTCAATTTTGTCAATAATTCAGTGATTCAGTTGCAGCTAATACCATACTACACTTCATAGACATACTGGTACTTTATATGGTTCACACATGTAGCAAGGATAGAAATCCAAAAGACTAGTGCCACTTTCAATGTCTGTCTTATAATGTAATAAAGATAAATCATGTCTTACTTTGCCGTAAGAAAATTGAAACCATGACATACAAGCATAAAGTGGAAATATTTGAGGAACAACCAGCAACTCATAAAATTAGCATATATTAGCTTATAATACATTGTCATCATTTATGATTGGGAAGACTAGCAGACAAAAGTGCAAAGGGGGTAATCATCTGGTATTTTCATATTCATCATTGTCAGTGCATTCCTGCATCCATGCAGGATCCACTGCCCTCCATAAAGTACTTTCTTGGAGTTTGAAATAAGTGTTTTGATGTTTTGTAACCATACCGTTGTGGACAGATGGAAAGGCAAAAGGCTTTGTGATCAAAGGAAAGCAAGTCCTGGCCAGATCATTATGCATGTATGAAGGGGACTGAATTACCACTATATAGATTTGGCACATTGTATTGCCATGTATAGATGTGACACACTGTATTGCCATGTATAGATGTGACACACTATTGCCATGTACAGATGTGACACACTGTATTGCAACGTATATATAGATGTGGCACATTGTATTGCCATGTATAGATGTGACACACTGTATTGCCATGTATAGATGTGACACTGTATTGCCATGTATAGATGTGACACTATTGCCATGTATAGATGTGACACACTGTATTGCAACGTATATAGAATTGGCACACTGTATTGCCATGTATAGATGTGACACACTGTATTGTCATGTATAAATGTGACACACTGTATTGCAACGTATATAGATGTGGCACATTGTATTGCCATGCATAGATGTGACACACTGTATTGCCATGTATAGATGTGACACACTGAATTGCAACGTATAGATGTGGCACATTGTATTGCCATGTATAGATGTGACAGACTGTATTGCCATGTATAGATGTGACACACTGTATTGTCATGTATAGATGTGACACTGTAATGCCATGTTTGTTTGTTCAACTATATTTCAACCATCAACGTTATCAACATTTTACATAATTCAAGTATATACGTACAAATGGTTGTGGGGATCCTCGAAAAGTTCATTAGAACTTGTAAGTGAGGTATCCCCAAAATAGATGTGGCATGTATAGATGTGGCACACTTTATTGCCATGATATATGTGACACACTGTATTGCCACGCATATAGATGTGGCACACTGTAATGCCATGTAGAGATGTGGCACACTGTATTGCCATGTATGGATGTGACACACTGTATTGCCATGTATAGATGTGGCACACTGTAATGCCATGTAGAGATGTGGCACACTGTATTGCCACATGTATAGATGAGGCACACTGTAATGCCATGTATAGATGTGACACACTGTATTGCCATGTATAGATGTGGCACACTGTAATGCCATGTAGAGGTGCAGAGCTCCCAACTGACCCGCAATTCGCGGGTTGGACCCCGCATTCTAACACCCAAACCCGCTGACCCGCGCAAGCGTCCGAAAATCCGCATTGTAATTGTCAAGTATACATAAAAAAATTGCATCAAATTTTGACTTAGTAACCATCATTTCTTTAGCATTTAGCATAAAAGAGTATAAAACCTCCTTTACAGCATCATTTGAACCTCAAATTAGCCTATATTTCTTTTCATTGGGGCGAGCAGCGAACATTTTCATGCCACGGGAAAGAATGAATTATCACCTACTATTCAATTTATTAATGTTACACACAAAAAAATGCATATTTCTCAGAACATTTTGGGTGACAAAAGCCTTTCTAAGTGCCACCATTTTACATGTAGGCATCACCAGGATTCCAAAAAAATTCTATAGGGGAGGGGGCACCCCCTCCCCTTATACCCCTCCCCCAGAACGGCGATTCATGGCATGGACCAGCATTTGCCTTCTCAAGAGTTGGGAGCTATGGAGATGTGACACACTGTATTGCCACATGTATAGATGTGACACATTGTATTGCCACGTATAGATGTGGCACACTGGTATTGCCACGTGTATAGATTTGGCACACTGTATTGCCATGTATAGATGTGACACACTGTATATTGCCACGTGTACAGATGTGGCACACTGCATTGCCTTGTATAGATGTGATTGCCACATTTATAGTTGTGGCACACTGTATTGCCAGGTATACAGATGTGGCACGAGAAACGTTAGGCTGTTGGCATCAAGTAACATGGTCATTATGAATCACAATTATTTGTTTGAATGAATTAAGAAAGACTATTGTGTGTCGCCTTGTTTGTAAACACGATAATTCCAGCAGGGTAACTGTGATGCATCTCCTAAAGTGTGTCTAGTTATGCTAGAGTCTGCAGACTGACCCTACTTATTTTAGTAGAGGAGGTCAAAGTTCAACAGAGGTCAAAGTCTGAAAACTTTGTAAACATGTTATCTCAAGGTATCTGTCTTGGCTTAATATCATCCGATTTATGTGGATGCCCCATTTTGAGTAGAAGTACCCTGTTGTTTTTATTGGAGGTTAAAGGTCATTTGGGGTCAGCAGATGTCAGATTCTTCAACAAATTGTGAACAATATCAAAGAAATTAAACTTTGATGTACCTCAAAGTGAGGAGTTACCAAAATGAGTAACAAAGCTTTATTGGATTTTGTGGATTTTAATAGTCATATCATGACAAGTGAACAATCTGTGGGAAAGTTGTTAGTGTGATATATCTCAAGGGGAAACCTTTAAACATCACATTCCTAAAAGATGCAGCTGCTCACATCATAATGGAACAAAATATTACAAGCCCTTTTAACAAATCTGCAATATGCCTCCCAACCGGAATGGTATTATACTGCTTGAATACGGTCCATTTTGAATATTATACTGAATTTAATGAAGAGGCTCAAGGCAAAGAATCATGCTCTTTGGTATTCTGTCTTCCTATAGATTGTCATCAGAGCTCCTCCAGTTTAACAGATCTTATGAAAATGTGAGTTTTTTTTCTTGTGAATATTTCTTGCATATATTTCTTCTCTTCATTTTTTGCTTTTTGTTGTTTTCCTTGTATATACCTTATATTCATCCAAACACATAGTATGACAAAAACTGTAAAATATCTTTAAACAGAAATGTTTTCTCTCGTAGCAATGATTTTTTTTTTTTTTATTAATTTTGAATCCCCTTGCAGTCACTCATCATATTTCCCACAAAGGTTCTGCCAGGCATTTCTTTTAACCAAAGTCATAGTAATGAGTTGGTGAACTTCTTTTACAAAGATATATATTATTTCCAAAAGAATCGGAATATGTCAGAACAAACTCCCTTCTACTTTCCTCTACACTTCTTATGTTAGATATGTCATTTTCTGTGACATACATTGAAACTGTTCTTGTTCATTTTATTATTGTTATGAGTTTTGTCTCTCTCTGTATCTCCTTCTTCTGTATTGTCAATTATTGGACGTTAGTAAGAGATCTAGGTCACAATTAGCTTTCTACTATTCAAAGGAAAAGAGGGCCCTATATTTTGCATAATCATGTTGATGCCTGTTCAATTCAAATAGTAACAGGTAGCTGCTTGCAGGCATGCTATGGATGCATACCTGCACTCTCTGTAAGCACTCTCTGTAAAAGTAGAAAACTAAAGTGCAAAAAGGAATCTCAATGTTGGCAACTAGATTAACAAATTATGTTTTTAGGATTTCAAGTGTATGGTGTATTTTAGGAACAATTTTTCTTTCTGCATACTAAGATTAGACAACATTGTGAATGAGTAATTGGTATTGTTTTATGCTTTACACCCAGTGGCGGAGCGTCCATACAGTCAGGGGGGGGGCGGATGCCCCCCCTGACGGACTCAAATGGACTGCTGGCGCCCTTTTCAGCTCTTTACCACTTTTACTTATTCGCGATTATTGACTTTTTTATTGCGCTCTCATTTACCTATTGACATTTGTCACATTTTGTTAGTGTAATTTGGCGATGACACCTATTTATTCTTCGTTTATCTGCAAATAAGCCAGGCCCGGAAAGGGTCATTTCCGGCGATCTAGGGAGTATCTTTACTCAAAAAAATGTCTGTACGCTACGCGCCAACCGTGGTGGCGCTCCGCTTAGATAGTGTCAAAAGCGCCCCTACAGACCATTCTCGCCCCTCCTGACCAATACCCCTAGCTCCGCCACTGTTTACACCAGTACAGTGATATGAATGTGAAGATATGTCCCTTCTGATAGTTCTGGGTATCTTTCCATGAATGCTGAACAGCTTTGTTGTCACTTGAAAAAGGGACACATTTTCTCTTGTTTTCTTGACTCTGTTTGATGTATAAAAGGTATTATTTCTATAAAATGTTACACAAGTATCGGTCTACACATGATTACTAAAGAATAAAGCAAGAACTGGTGGAGTTGTTTCCTATGCTCTGTGTCATCCAGCTGAGATTTTCATAAGGTAACCTTTTTATGTTAGTATTTGTTAATTTTATATGCTATTTGAAGCTAAATCCCATAGCAATTTGCAATTCATTAGCAAGACTACTCAAGTTTCACGTTAAAAAGACAAAGCACAAACATAGCAACTGTTGAAACACTTGATGATTTGCTTTGTGCAGCAGGTTTTAATGTGAAACATGCTGTATGATCAAAACTGTGATACAAAGACAAAATTAGGATTGGCCATAATCATTAATAACACACTCAAAGTTAAAATTCATTTAGTGCCAAAATTTATAGGGGCCGGCTGGATGTTTCAGCTAAATTGATTTTAACTGTGAGTTATAACACTCTGTGGATAAAATGTATTGGTAAAATGATGATCAACTGCAGAAATCTTGCGACTTAGACAATTAGTAGCAGACAAATTATGTAGCAAAATTATTAGTTGCAGAATGAACTAAACATTGATTAGTTGTGAGAGTGTTATACATCCAACCACTTATGGTTACAAGAAAACAAATGACCAAACCGCCATATTTCACGATTACGATAATTGTTGGCTATAGATTTATCTGTAATGATTGCCTGAGAGTGAAATTGTGCTGCCAGTTGCCCAGAGGTGGATGTCATATAAAGTTTCATTTCATTTATGTGTTTTATCACAAAGTACACGTATGGAAAATATGTATCAAATCATGTATGTGTATGTATACATACATTGCACAAGGAAGTGATTTATGAAACCTTTGTAGGCTTCTCTAGAAGGTCACTCACTACCTGTATAACTCCTGCAATAGAATTAAGGAATATTATCTACAATAAAATAAAGGCATGTTAGCTACAATAAAGTAAAGGAAAGTTACCTGCAATAACGTGAAGGAAAGTTACCTGCAATAAAGTAAAAGGAATGTTAACTATAATAAAGTAAGTAGGAATGTTACCTACAATTAAGTAAAGGAAAGTTACCTGCAATAAAGTGAAGGAAAGTTACCTACAATAAAGTGAAGGAAAGTTAGCTACAATAAAGTGAAGGAAAGTTAGCTACAATAAAGTGAAGGAAAGTTAGATACAATAAAGTGAGAGGAAAGTTACCTACAATAAAGTAAAGGAATGTTACCTACAATAAAGTAGAGGGAAGTTACCTACAATATAGTAAAGATAAGTTACCTACATTAAAGTGAAGGAAATGTTACCTACAATACAGTGGAGGAAAGTTAGCTACAAGAAAGTAAGAGGAAAGTTAGCTATGTACAATAAAGTGAAGGAAAGTAAGCTACAATAAAGTAAAAGAAATGTTAGTTACAATAAAGTGAAGGAAATGTTACTGCAATAAAGTGAAGGAAAGTTAGCTATAATAAAGTAAAGAAATGTTACCTACAATAAAGTAAAGGAATGTTACCTACAATACAGTGGAGGAAAGTTAGCTACAAGAAAGTAAGAGGAAAGTTAGCTACAATAAAGTGAAGGAAAGTAAGCTACAATAAAGTAAAGAAATGTTAGTTACAATAAAGTGAAGGAAATGTTACTGCAATAAAGTGAAGGAAAGTTAGCTATAATAAAGTAAAGAAATATTACCTACAATAAAGTGAAGGAATGTTAGCTACAATAAAGTAGAGGAATGTTACTTACAGTGGAGTAAAGAAATGTTACCTACAATAAAGTAAAGGAATGTTACCTACAATTAAGTAAAGGAATGTTACCTACAATAAAGTGAAGGAAAGTAAGGTACAATAAAGTAAAAGAAATGTTAGCTACAATAAAGTGAAGGAAAGTAAGCTACAATAAAGTAAAAGAAATGTTACCTACATTAAAGTGAAGGAAAGTAAGCTACAATAAAGTAAAAGAAATGTTAGCTACAATAAAGTAAACTAATGTTAACTACAATAAAGTAAAGAAATGTTTCCTACAATAAAGTAGAGGGAAGTTACCTACAAGAAAGTAAGAGGAAAGTTAGCTACAATAAAGTGAAGGAAAGTAAGCTACAATAAAGTAAAAGAAATGTTAGTTACAATAAAGTGAAGGAAATGTTACTGCAATAAAGTGAAGGAAAGTTAGCTATAATAAAGTAAAGAAGTATTACCTACAATAAAGTAAAGGAATGTTACTTACAGTGGAGTATAGAAATGTTACCTACAATTAAGTAAAGGAAAGTTACCTACAATAAAGTGAAGGGAAGTAAGCTACAATAAAGTAAAAGAAATGTTAGCTACAATAAAGTGAAGGAAAGTTATACAATATAGTAAAAGGAATGTTACCTACATTAAAGTAAAGGAAATGTTACCTACAATAAAGTGAAGGAAAGTAAGCTACAATAAAGCAAAATAAATGTTAGCTACAATAAAGTGAAGGAAAGTTAGCTACAATATAGTAAAAGGTATGTTACATACATTAAAGTAAAGGAAATGTTGTACCTACAATAAAGTAAGAAGGAATGTTACCTACAATAATGTAAAGGAATGTTACCTACAATAAAATAAAGGAATGTTTATTAATAAAGTGAAGGAAATTTAGCTACAATAAAGTAAAAGGATTGTTACCTACAATAAAGTAAAGGAATGTTACCTACAATAAAGTGAAGGAATATTAGCTACAATTAAGTAAGAAATGTTAGCTACAATAAAGTAAACTAATGTTACCTACAATAAAGTAAAGAAATGTTTCCTACAATAAAGTAGAGGGAAGTTACCAACAAT
>JAIPMN010006926.1:0-12501 GCA_020650975.1 Apostichopus californicus
CCAGTCCACAAACACCGTATTGCTGCCGAATGCCACTCTTTCAAAGATGGCCGTTGATGGACAACCAAAGACGTCCGGCGGGTTGAAATCCATAGGAGCTGTTCAATTGAAAATTCAAAGATAAGGGCATTTTTGATACGTATTTCCTCTTTCAAGAGTTAAATTTAAGAACTATCTACTGTTTGTGGTTTATCTGTTTAATGTTTAGAACTCACCGTTTGAAAGATGTTATCTTTAGTCCAGATGTTCCTGTTTCTAGATTACTGTAGCAAATACTTTCTTTTGGTTACAAACTGTGTAATATGTGTATATATATGTTGGTGTGCCTGTAGGTGTATTTGTATATGTATCCATATATAATATATGTAGATACATTATTTATAGAGAGAGAGAGAGTTTTTTGCTGCCAACAACAATGGCATAATTTTAATCGAAAATAAATTTGATCATATTTGACAAATGTCTCTCTTCGTGATCTTAATCATCGGTTAAAACTATTGCGATATCGTCTACATCAGGAGCAGCAGACATGATATGAATCTCTGATATTGTCACATATTGCAACAGTGTCTCTTTTTTGACTGAACCAATGACATCTTCCAAGCCAACCACTTACCAAAAATCCTGACAGTGAAGAGACAGACGGAGGTCTGTCCAGCGTTATCCATAAAGGTGTAGATGATGGAGGTGGAGGTACCCACGACGAAAAGGTCGCCCGACGTGCTGGAAGCGATAGTGACGACCCCGCCGTTATCATCTGTCACCTGCGGCTCATCCCAGGTGACAGACAAAGTCACTGCCCCGGCGGGGGCAGTCCGGAACACGTCTCCAGGGCAGCTGAGAATTCGAGGTGGATCATCGGGTGCACCTGTGTGAAGGTAACATGGTATTCTTCTTTGTTTGTGTTTTTTTTCTATGGACGGTTGTCAACATTCCTTGTCTCGGAGCAGCATCGAGACGGGGATATTGTTATATATGTTGTGTCACCTAGTTATAACGTTCAACAACCACAGGGCACTCCGCGGTAGGAGTTCCCGACAGATGGCCCGTGGGCCTAATTCGACTCTCAACATCCTATTCCCATCCGACCCTGCAACCATAAATCATCCCACAATCTTATAATCGGGTATGTGAACGTCGAGCATTTGACTGGCCTACCCCGCAGGAGCCTAGTAGATATCGGTGATATTTCAATATTCTCTATGGCACTCTGCCCAAACCAATGTGCATCTCTCTGTCCCTTGTATCAATTTTATTAAGAAGCCTAACAGCTTTAGGGGTACTACTGAATTAATGGTTATTTGTTAGGAGTATTACTGAAAAGGGGTAATTACGCAGGGGTATAACTGACACCCTAATGCAGCCTATTGATGATATATTAGTTTAAATGTGCCAGTGGCTTAACAGGCAATGCAACTTTTATAAACAATAAGCTTTTAGTTTTAGTTTTAGTTTTAGTTTTTCTCCCCTTGGTGATTTGCCACATTTTCCTTGAGGATATGCATATCGGTAATCTTTCCTTTCTTTAAATGTCGTGGAAGCCAGCCTCTACTTTTCTGCAAGTTTTTAGTATGAAGTATATCAAGGAAACTCAAAATCCACAAATTGTATTTAAAACTTCCTAATGAATCACTTTTAAAAGTTGTTTTCTCTGCTTAGATTTTTACATGTATTTTACATCTCATTTGATTTCATGACTCTCTCCATCTACTCTCATCTCTTTCTTCTGTAATAAAATGATTGAAATAATTGGAATTGGGAGTGAAAATATCTCACCCTACAATTCTCCATAGTTTTTTCCTTATTTTCTACAATGTGGTACCCACAGAGAAAACAATTTATTCCTTGCTAAAATTTGTGACGTACTGTCGGCATGTTATTTTTCTAGACCACAGAAGTGTTTTGCCGAGTCCATGAGTAATTATACGCATACTCACAGGCAATTTTGTTAGTATTTTTGGATGACATCACATGTTCATCACATGTCCATGAGTAATTACTCATACTCACAGGCAATTTTGTTACTAGTTTAGGATGACATCACATGTTCATCACATGTCCATGAGTAATTACTCATACTCACAGGCAATTTTGTTACTAGTTTAGGATGACATCACATGTTAACCACATGTTAATGACATGTTAATGACATGTCCATGAGTACTCACTCATACTCACAGGCAATTTTGTTACTAGTTTAGTATGACATCACATGTTAATGACATGTTAATGACATGTCTATGAGTACTTACTCATACTCACAGGCAATTTTGTTAATAGTTTAGGATGACATAACATGTTAATGACATGTTAATGACATGTCCATGAGTACTTATTCATGCTCACAGGCAATTTTGTTACTAGTTTAGGATGACATCACATGTTAATCACATTAATATGACATGTTAATGACATGTCCATGAGTACTCACTCATACTCACAGGCAATTTTCTTACTAGTTTAGGATGACATCACATGTTAATGACATGTTAATCACATGTCCATGAGTACTTACTCATACTCACAGGCAATTTTGTTACTATATAGTTTAGGATGACATAACATGTTAATGACATGTTAATGACATGTCCATGAGTACTTACTCACGCTCACAGGCAATTTTGTTACTAGTTTAGGATGACATCACATGTTAATCACATTAATATGACATGTTAATGACATGTCCATGAGTACTCACTCATACTCACAGGCAATTTTGTTACTAGTTTAGGATGACATCACATGTTAACCACATGTTCACCACATGTTAATCACATGTCCATGAGTACTCACTCATACTCACAGGCAATTTTGTTGCTAGTTTAGGATGACATCACATGTTAATGACATGTTAATCACATGTCCATGAGTAATTACTCATACTCACAGGCAATTTTGTTACTATTTTAGGATGACATCATATGTTAATCACTTGTTAATATCTTTGGCTTATCCCGCCCACCTGACGTCGGAGATCTCTTCCAGTGTTTTTACCACCCTGTAATAATTCAGTGTAGTGATATGTTTTTGTATATTTATCAAAACTGTTCTAATTTTCCTATCAATATTTTAGTATTATTACCTCTATCGGTCAATGTGCCATTAGGTAGCAGCTATTAGCTCTAACGTTTCTTAAAGGGTATTTAAACACCGAAATGATATTGAAAAGTAACATAACCTATCCATCTGATATATTGTTTTCATTTTCTTAAGGTATTCTTTATGTCATTCACACAGTTTACATAACAATCACAAAATACAATATTTACAAAACCTACTTGTCAGAGAGATGGTGAAGACACAAGTGGCTTCATTTCCGGCGGCATCACTGAAGGTGTAGGTAATGATCGTCGACGTATCCACCGTAAATTGAGTTCCGGGATTGTGCGACCTCATTACGATAATTTGGCTTCCAAAATTATCTGTGGCAGTGGGCTCGACCCAGCTGATAGACATGACAGTCTGGCCCTGGACAGCTGTCAGGGAAATTGGTTCCGGGCAATCAGTTATGACTGGAGGTTCGTCGTCAACTCCTATCGATGTAACGGAAAACAAACTTGTGACAAAAGACGAAGAATAAGTATTCAGTTTGCTTAAAATTAGCAAACTTAAAAATCTATTTATGTTTCTCAATGCATATTATTACGGACCCCAAAGATGGATATTAACAAAAACAAACAGTTTCATGTAATAGATGGTGCTAGTTACGAAAGGACTGTACACCGTGTGCCTTCTGCTACACCACGTTCTCTACGAAACCCAACTGCGTTGGCGAAAAGTATAATTACAGGAGTAACACGGCCATCCATCTAAAAATGCTGCTACCGACATATGGAAAGCTTTCACAAACAATGGGATAACTTATTGCACTTTTGTAACAACCTCTAAACCTTGCACAGACCTTTTGCCATCATCGGTGGTGGCCTTCGTCTGAAGCCTTGCAATATTCGTAACTTTTCGCAGCATGCTTTGGGACTATTTTCTTCCATGAGAAAAATATGGGTTGCATCCGATTTCACTGTAACAGCAGTTTGATTGTGACTTTAATGGTAGCATACTTACTGACTAAAGACACGGAGAAAGCACACTGTGCCCTGTTACCGGAGAGATCGACAAACTCGTAAAGCACGCCTGTCTGCACCCCAACTGGAAAGGCAAATCCTGGTGAGATATCGCTGGTGCCAAGGATGGGTTGCCCTCTGTCTGTAGCAGTTGGTTCAATCCAGATGATGGATTGGGTCTGTGCGTTAGTGTTTGTCGTCAAGAATATGTTGCCAGGACAACCCGTAATCATTGGTGGTATGGTATCTTGCCCATCTGAAATTTTTTTGAGGGAAGAGGGGTTGAGGGGGGGGGGGAATGGCCGTGATGGAATAGATGAAGGTAAGGACGAAAAGAGAAAAGAATTACAGAATTGAGTAACTATCACACAATCAGATAACAGAAAAGACTTTTAAACAAAAAGAAAGAAACTAAGACAATAAAAATTCCCCAGAGACCGGTGTGTGACATAAAGGTGAGATATATGAGATGTCCATCCTCATGGCCGATACACTGCCACGATATGAAACTGAAAGACAGACACAGAAAATGCTGCAATTAGGATTAATCTGTTGATGTAGAATATGTTTACTATATGAAACTTAATTATGCACCAATCAGAAGCAGATGAGAGAGTTTCATCTTTTGTTTTTGACTGATAAGTATCAATGTATCTAATACAGCCACTTGTAATATTGTCATGGTGACCATTGCCAAAAAGATAAGAAAACAAAAAGGTTAACTTGGAGAATCTGCTGAAATGAGATAATTAATTTTTCCTTACCAACATTAATTGTGAATCGGCATTGAGCAGTTCTACCATTGATGGAGTCTGTAAACGTGTATACCACTTGGGTAGTGGAAGGAACTAAGAAATCGCTCCCACTGATATCGGTGAACGTTACCGAAACTGTCCCTCCGGTGTTACTCATGGCGGTCGGTTCCGTCCAGCTAACAGTGACCGTTTCTGCATTGTTGGCTTCTAACTGGACGTCCGCAGGACATCCCACGATTGTGGGAGGTTCGTCCGGGGGTGTCGGGGCTGTGAAAATTGAGAGATTGAGAAAAAAGATTATGATATCTGAGGGGAATAAAAATATTGTCCAGTGACTCCAGTGAGTTTAAGACCCAACTGCATTGTAGAAAGAAACAAACCACCTTCATAATTTATTTAAACCTCAACTCATACAGCGAAGTTTCTTTGTTTTGAAAGGCCAGATATGATGCCGCTCGATGCCGCTCGGTGACCTGTGTCCGTTTCCGCGTAACGTCTTTCACTTTACAGTACATAGTTTGTTACTGATTGCTTATATGACCATCATTTTGGAAATGGAAGGGAATCCCGCATTTTTTCACATATTTTAGAACATTGAAAGTCGTATGCTCTGTGGTGGTGGCAGCTGGAGCAAGATTAGACGAGGAATTTTGAGAATGTTGAGATTTCTTTTATCTTCGATTACAGAGACTACCGAAGCGGACAGGTATGTGTCGGGATACCTAAAAACTTGTAAATGTTACTTACTGAGGATAACAGAGAATGAACAAGGCGTTTCTAGCTGATTCAATGGATCTGTAAAAGTATATGATATTCTGGTATTCGTTGGGATGGAGAATAGTTGTCCCGGCGCTGCATTGGAGGAGACGGTTGCTGGAAGACCGGAACTGGTTGTGGCAGTGGGTTCTAACCATGAGATCTGCACAGACGTTGCACCCGGTGGACCATTTAGGATGATGTCATCAGGACAATCAGTGACAGTTGGAGGAGTCTGTCGCACGGCTGCAAAGATTAAGAAATCATGTTAGCATTAAGGAGTGGGATTTCTATCACTGTTTTTTGGGGTAGCTGAAAAGGCTACCAATTTGATATGGTGTCAGAAGTGGGACTTCAATCAATGCTGTTGCAGAAATGAAAATGCAAAGGTAGTCATAAATAAAGTTGTGGGAATTCTAATGAATCAGTAGGCCTATTTGTAGTCTTTTTGTAGTAAATTGTCTCTCAGACGTTTAAAAACAGTTGGAAAAAAGTGCAGTCAAATATTTAAGCCTTTGCAACCACAAGTATGAGTCCTGTAGTTCAACATGCACTGAGAAAAAAAGTATAACATTACTTTGAGATTTTCTGGCCATGCAGTAACTGACAAGGCAGTGTGTGACTTGGCCATTTTGCATTCCACATTGTAGATATCAGCCTGTGAATTGCCAGGAGTTTTTGCATACCTAAACTGGAAGATTTTGATAAACAGATAATTACCTCTATGAGTGATAATGAAATTTAATGCTCCTTTAAGGCTTAAAATTGATGATGACATTGCAACTCATCAGTCCAGGCCTTTATTTTAATCCATTGTTTGGAAATTCTATTGACTGAACCAAAACATGTTCTTTTGACTTCATATAAACAACCACTTGTCATTTAGCCTTTGAAGAAGATCCTGCTAGGATCGAAACGTCAGGCCAACTTACTTTTACACATTCTCTTACACAGGCTCTAGTGGATAAGCAGTTTGCTAACAGTTTTATTTTATTTTCATATAAACAACATAGTATCCTTGGGAGATGACTTTCAACATCATTTGTCCTTGAAATGATTTGTAACACATTTGTAGACATGTTATTAGAGGCTACAAAATCCAATGTTTTTACCATGGAGTTTTGTGTTGCTGAGGAACTGACCTAATAGTCTGTTTTTTTTTTAGACTTAATAGTCCAGTCATTTTAGTTGATGAGCCTCAGCTGTTTAAAGGGTCAATCCTCAACAATTTGTCTCTAGTGAACAAAGTGAATCTATGAATCAGGATGAAATCTCATCCGTTTAAAGACATGCATATGATGATATTAAATGGGCAGGTAGCAGTAGCACTGGGTGAATCTATGAATCAGGATGAATTCTACATCCATTTTAAGACTTACAATTAATGACATTAAATGAAGCACGTACGCAGTAGCACTCAAGTGAATCAGGATGAATTCTACATCCGTTTAAAGACTTACATATGATGATATTAAATCTGCAGGTAGCGGTAGCATCGAGTGAATCTATGAATCGGGATGAATTCTACATCCGTTTTAAGACTCACATTAAATGAGCAGGTAGCAGTAGCACTAAGTGAATCTATGAATCGGGATGAATTCTACATCCGTTTAAAAACTTACATATGATGATATTAAATCTGCAGGTAGCAGTAGCACCGAGTGAATCTGTACAGGAATACACGATGGTGGTCGTCGACGGTACCGCAAAAGTGTTGCCCACTTGATTGTTCTGCTGACAGGGAACGGGTAAATTCGTATCCGAGACGGCCGTCGGAGGGGTCCAGGAGACCACTGTTGATACCCCAACTTCGCTTCTTACGATGTCCTCGGGGCAGCCACTTACAGTTGGTGGGAGAGGTCGTACTGTTTTGTTAAATTAAGAAATCAATTGCCACGGTAACAGTTTGGATGAATAAACGAGAAAACAGGTGTGAAAACTGACGAAACTAATTACATCATCTTTCACAACATCAATTTTTGTTTTTGACTCATTCAGTGCTTAAAGAGCCAAACATGAACGGTATTACACAATGCTACGGAAACAATTCCTTGTTGGTTAAAGACGGCGGACACAGTCTTTTCCGCGCAAAACCCCTGACCTATTTTTACCCGACCTCTCAGAACCGATGCTCAGCTCAAAATGCTCGGACTATGGAAATGATTGTCAAAACCATAGCTTTGCAATTCATCGAAATCTGTCAGCAAGTTCTGAAAACTGTAGATCAGTTTATTGTGACTTCCGGAAGAATCCGACAATACAACCAAATATATTCTGCGACCTACCGTTTCGGTCATATCTCATGTAAAAAATGTGGACCATCGGTTCAAGATTTAGATTGACACTGCTTTCTCACAATGTACGAAACGGATTTACTACTGACTATCCGTTCCATATAATCAAAGCATGAAAAGAAGACTCTAAGAGTAGCTACCTCAAAAGCAAGTTTTTTTCGTTCCTGTTTTCAGCAAAGATCGATGACTTTGTGGACACAAATTAATAAATAAATCAAATCCAAACCGGACTCCTAAGGGCACTGTGTAAAAACTGATAAAGCTGCAGCAGCTGCAAGATCCTCTGCAGTGAGGCTGCATCAATATCAAAACTACAGAGCTGAATCTCTGCAGGTCAGCAGTGCTCTATACTGTGTGATATGAAACTGCACAGCAGAAAAGAGAACAACCGACTCATCCTGGCTGCAGGAAGCTGCAGGAAACTGCAGCCTTGCCATGTCAGCGCCGACGACGTCAACAGCGAGAAGGAAAGAAGAGACAAGGATTACTTACTGACGACGATGTTGAAGAGGCACTGACTGGAGAGGCCGGATGCGGGGTCTGTGAAAGTATACGTCACTAGATTACTGCTAGGGGATGGGAAGTTGCTGCCAGGGGTATTAGAAGATGAACCAGACAGAGTTTGGCCGACAGAAGATACTGCCGTCGGTGGAAACCAACTGACAGCGATGAAGGGCTGGAAGGAGGTCACAGTTTGATCCGCGGGACATCCGGAGACTTGCGGAGGTCCCACTTGAAGCAAAAGAAAAGATGAAATAGACGGGTTCTTACTGGAGGGAAATTAATTTGTTTGGAAGAAAAAAAAATTGAATGGTTCACTTAATTGAATTTGTCCCCCCCCCCCCTTCTTTCTCTTCTTTCTGTGATTTTTTCTGGTTTCGGTCAATTTCCAATATCTTTGTCTATCCACTGCATCTACAATCATTGTTTAACACAATGTTCATCTTCCCATCCCCGATTCTTATTATTTTTTCTCTTTCTCTATGCAGGGCAGGTCATTATAAGACTGAACTGTTTTAACACTGATAGCAATAGTATGAATGAAACGCTTTTGTAATTAAAATGATGTTTGAGAACGCATGGAGGCTTCCGTAACTCGCTAACTAGGCGTTCTGTGAGTCCATTAAAGGACTCAGAGGGAGGCCTTACTTTCATTAAAAGGAGACTCATTTCCAAAATACTTAAGAGAGGAATTAGTGAAATTTGTGGTAGACAAGGCAATACAATGCAAAACTGAAAAACTGAAAAAGAGATTAAAAAAAAACAGAAATCTTACAGATGGTGATTCTAAATTTGCAGACAACAATCAGACCGGATTGCGGATCAATAAATATGATCTCGACGCAGGTTACGCCAATGACGAATGTGGTCCCTGAGAATGCTGTTTGACTCTGTACAGTAGCCAGTGCCCCACTGCTTGTTACTGCTGACGGTGCAGGCCATGAGACTACTAAGCTGTTTCCTGTTGGCGAGATCTCTGTTATGTCACGTGGACAACTGATGAGTGTTGGAGGTCCGACTGAATTTAAAAAATGAAAAAAAAAGACAGCAAACATTACATAATTAAAACTTAATCTGTGAACCTTTGCTTTTAAATATCACCATTCCTGGGGTTTTGCCAGTCAAAGGAAAGGAAGTCCGATTCTTTGTGGGTAAATAAAAGATTAATACAGAATAAAGGTATCCTTTTTTATATTTGTGCAAAAATGAAAGTGTAATCCACTTAACATTTTTTTGATACATTTCGTTTAATTGATTGATTTTTTGTTTTTTGTTGTATATTCTACTTACAAACTCTGACTGTAAACAGACAATTGCTAGTAACTGCACTGTTGATCGGGTCGGCAAAAGTGTAAGTTACGGCAGTGTCTCCCACAGGGAAGGTATTCCCAGGAGCGTGTGATTGGCTAACCAAACGGGATTGCTGCATGTTGCTGTCGGCGGAGGGCTCGAGCCATGAAATCGAGATGCTCCCTCCATTTTCAGAGTTGCTTAATATGATCCCCGGACAATTGCGGACAACGGGAGGATCAGGAAGGACCAGTGCTGCGGGAAAAGATTTAAAGAGTCGGACTTATGAAACTGATAACAGACAAATGACAACAGCTGGGTTACCGTCCCACAGTGAGTTATGTTTCGCTTGTTTTATTTACTAAACTCACATATTAAAACTTGTTCTATTTCCCCATCAGATTCCCTCACATGATAGTACAATGTTTTCAATAAAAATTGCTATAAAAATGCAGAGTTGTTTTTTTTTTCTTTCTACAAAGCCCAAATAATGCAATCACAGCTGGTATTTAAATTGGCCTTTCATGATATAACAACAAAGACACTGCACTTTAAACAAAAAACAGAAAAAAAAACATTCACAATTTTAGTCTTTCAGGTCTATGAAAGGGTCGATAAAGAGGATTTTCTTGAGGATTACAACATCCCTCGTGACAGAGATGTGACACACTTTGCCGTGTATGTTTAATAGCTTTGCTAGTATTTGTTTGGGGCAGATATTAATAGCCTACATACTTCAACAGTAGAATTATGAAGACTAGATCTTACAGATCTCAATACAGAATGTGCATTCAACTTGTGAGCTGGTCGGTTGTTGCTGATCCCGAAAGACGTATCGTACAACGGTCTTTCCAATTGGGAATGTGTCTCCTGGAAAAGCAGATTGGCTGACGACATTAGCAGGCAAACCAGACTGTGTGCGGGCTGTCGGTAGAGGAAAGTTTACCGCTAACCCATTGCCAGAGAATGATGTCATGGTGATGTCATCTGGGCAGAAAGTTATCGTCGGAGGGAGGATTGGTGGTACTGTCGTTTCGAGATGAGAAAACAAACAACGATAAAAAACAGAAGAGAATCATGACAATTAAACAGCTTGACAGGCACAACAAGACTTCTTGGAGTTGCTTGAAATATTAAAAGGGCTTTGCTTGATCGAGCTGTGACAACAATGGTTTATTTACATTCATCCTTTCCCCATGTCCACAATACCCTCCCCGCCCCCTCCCCTCCCTCCCCATGCCCCAAGGTTCAACCCTTAGGTACAGTGCTTGTAGGGAAAGTCAATCTATGTAGGGAGGGAAATAGAAATATGACCGATCATATCTAGATAAGCAATCTGACAAATTCAGATTATTTAATATAAAATACAAAATAAACAAACAAACAAACAAAAGGATAAATAAAATAAACAAGACAAACACAAAAATCAACCTACAAATTGTCACTGTAAAGCTACAGACCACGGGCAGGCCGAATGGAACCGGATCCACCAGTGTTATCGAAACAGTTTCGGTACCGATGGGGAAAGCAAACCCAGACTGTCTCGTCTGAGTCGATATGACTGCTAACCCGCCAGCTGCTGTAATGGCTGTAGGCGGCGACCAGAAAATGGAAACGGGGTTGCCAGTAGTGGAACGCTCCGTCATGTCCATGGGGCAGGATACCAGTGTTGGAGGATCAGGTGGGGCCACTGAAGATTGAAAATATTGTAATTAATATATATATATATATATATATATTTATATATATATATATTTGTATATATCTATATATTGTAAATTATATGGTAAACAGACACAAAATGAATTTAAATATTATAGATAGACACAAAGAAATCTACAGCTCAATTGCCAGAACGACATCATGCAGTCTGGTACTGTTGCCGCCAGATGCATTCACAAGCTAATATCGGCCAGTTTGAAAACTTCATATCTTCGCTGCACAGACCGGTTTCCACCTAGAGGTGAAAGAAAAACTTCAATCGACGACGTGATCAGTACTGTGATATTTCAGCAGACAAAATGCCATTTGGTACTCACAGACTGTTACGGTAAACATGCAGGCAGCTGTGAGATCAGGTGAATTAGGGTGACCAAACACCAACATGACCCTTGTGGTGCCAAGCGGGAAGGAATTCCCGGATTGATGGCTCTCAGAAACCACGACAGCAAGTTGGTTGTTGTCGGTGACGGCCGACACAGCAGGCCAGGTAATTACTGCACTGTTTCCACTGACTGTTGTGACCTCAAAGTCACGTGGGCAGCCAATGATCGTGGGTGGAAGGAATCGAGTATCTGTTTGAGATTAATGCAGAATGCAACGTGATCACTGATTAAAGTAATACTTGGTACAGAATGTACAGACAATGATGAGATTTACTAAAAACCAGCCCCGACTGAAACGCGACCGTAATCGGCTCGATCGACCGTCGTTTAAGAGACTGAAGACCGCATGCATGGTCATACCATTTAAGCCTGTACACACTGAATGACAGACGATGGCGCACCACCGCTATCTTCTGTTGATGTCTCATACGTTTATCAGTCACATGTAAAAATTAAAATTTACTTTCCCATCATCAGGTGTATTTATTTTCTGGAAAAAGCGACATTCTACTCTGATTTGCCAACAAATCTATGAATAAATTGTAAAATTATTTTATTATTAAAACTACACCTGGGACTCCTATACACTGTGGTAGTATTTTCTATTAAATATGGCTGTTGGGTTACCACTTCAAGAAGCCTCAAACTTTGTCGTTTTCCCTTTTGACGGTAATAAACCTATCAGTCAAGCCTTGCACGTTCAAACTAAATCTACTCAGGTAATTTATTACTACTCGCT
>JAIPMN010006927.1:0-16150 GCA_020650975.1 Apostichopus californicus
TTCTCTTCCCATAGATAATTACCCCCCCCCCCTCCCCTCTCTACCCTCCACCTTTTATCTTTCTTCTCCTGTTGTTGTTGTTAGTTCCTGGTTAGTTTAAACAAGGTCACTGTGTAAATGTTTCAAAACTGACACTTTTTTCATCTTGAGGGAGGATGATTTTTTTCAATCTCCTTTTAGCAATTTCCTGTTGTCTCGTTGTCACTGGTCCTCTTTATTTCAAAGGTGCTTTTCTAAATTGAACTATTCTTGCTCAGAAGTTCACTGAAACTATGAACATGCATGTTCCTTTGTTTGGTTACATCTACTAGCGATGACATGTTATTCACTCAAACAAAAGGGTCACTGTTCTCAGTTCCGCGTTCAAACCAGATACCTATCCCATTTTCCTGCATGTACTGTACGCTACATGACTTTCCCGCCAACCCGCCCGCAAGCCCAAACTACCAACTTACGTCAGCCAGTATGTGGACCAGAAGAAGGAAATGAAAGTTTATCACTTCTGTGCACATGGGGGCTGACGTCAGCTTTAGCTTATCGAGCGCCTTTGTTCGAAAAAAGGTCCCTCCGATACTTAAGTTTTGTTGTCGGTATGCTGGTAGCCTGAGCAGTTCAGTCAGTAATCAAACTATTTCTTCCCTGGTTGACCTATCAGTGAAGGTCAGATTTGAATAATTAGAAAGAAAAGATTTGAACAACAATTCAGGGGGAAAAGGAAGTGAAATTTTTTTTTCTCCCCTTTTTCTTTTATGAAGAATTTTCTTTTTTTCCTCTCTCTCCTTCATTTGTAAGGGCAGTTGGGGATTGTATTTCAAGAATTGATTGCACAAATGCTTAGCCTTTTTATGTCTCTTTCTCTCTCTCTTTCTCTGTAAGTTAAAAAATTCATCACCCTCTTTTCTAGTACCAAAGTTTGTTTGCATTACTTAGTAAGTACTCAGAAAGGTCTATTATTAACAGCTGCAATTTTTAAGCATTTCCCAAGGATTTTTGCTGTCTAAATAAAATTTTGTGGAAGTTTAATTGTGTTCTTTCACTTTAACAGTCGCTCTTACAGATTCTTAACTTAACTTTTGCTTATAATTCAAGGTTTTAGTTGTAAGTTTTAAATGTGATGGCTATAACAGCTCAAGAAAAAGGTCAGCTTGGCCATGTCCACTTGTGGTGAACATGTTAAAAGTAATGGACAATCTTAACAATTTTACACAGCTAAATCGGTTTGTCTTGTAAAATTTAAAAAGTTGCAGGTCCATGCAACAGTTTGCGTGTCTCTTGACCAGATCGAGGCATCTAGGATTTATATCGATCAGTTATCCAAGAGGGGATTTACAGTACATCAATCCCACAAGTACATCTCTGACCCATCCTGTGTTGGAAATGTTTTGAAAACTAATTTTCCTTCAGTGGTTCAATATTTCTTATCTGACCCGTCATGCAGTAACTAACAGAGCGCACGGAAAGGTTGTTGGACTTAAACCACATAGAATAGAGTATTTTGTGATCATGGAAAGACATCCAAGTTTGATAAAAATTTGTCCGAAGAAGACTTTCCGTGGAACCCCATGTTCATAATTTCTAGCAGTTCATACATATATATATATATATATATATATATATATAGTCTTGTATTGTGGTGCAGTTTAATCGTTTACCATCAAAGAAAGCATTCGAAAGGAGGTACGTGTGGATATTACAGTGCAATAAACCATTGCTGACCATATTCATCTCCACCCGATCTGGTTGATTTTTGACTGTTGCTCTCGATGATCCTGACTGGGATGTTTCACTGGATGTTTCACGGACTGTTTCACTTGATGGCTTAAATTTATATTGTGGGATAAGATAAGGCCTCCCTCATGGTTTCTCTCGGAAATGACGACTCTGGCCTGCGTCACTTTTGTGTCTTATATTGTTTTGTATTGATTATTATGCGATCACGATCATTCCGTGGCAATCCTGTGGTTTGAACGCTTTCCGTTTATTTTACTCTTTCTCGCTGCTGCTGACCGATACAGGCGACCAATCTAGCAGATTTGTTGCACAGAGAAATCTTTGACGCTTTCTGCTCAAAGTGTCGAAAATTTATTTCTTACTGGGTACCTGTTCGAGGTCGCTAACATTTTGAACGTGGCTGGATCATGGTGGACCTAATTTGCATATTGTAAATTTATAGATCTTTACAAGCAATTTGGAATTCTTATAAAAAAAAAGAAAGAAGAACATTGATATTTATCAATCTTTGATTGGTAGTCCTTTCTGATGTATAAAAACTTACCTGAAAAGTCATCGTGAAAGGGCACAACAAACTACTTTTTTTTTTTCTTTTTTTTTTTTCTTTCAAATTTATGAAGCAAATCAATATGAGCATATAATGCTACGCACACAATTATGACATTTTTGTAACTTCCTTGTTTTGAAACAAAATGAATTATAGGGGAAGTTAAGCATCATTTCAATGAACTCTCAAACAAAAAACAACAAAAAAATCCATTGCTTTCTAGAAGGCAGAGCTAGTAGTAGGCAAGTAATTCGATGCCCACTTTGACACAAAGTTCCTGGCTGGTCTTTCCCTTCTACTTCAATCTTTGCAATCGGCGTCCTTAAAGCAAGCCCAACCCAGTTAGAATATCAGTAGGCTTGAGAAAGAGACCACGGTATCATTCCCTACTTGCGATGACATCGGGACGGATGGAGTTTCACGGAGATGATAGCCAAGTCTGGGAATCCAGCACCAGGTAGGGGGTATTTGGTAGTTTTACGAGCCACTGATTGAAGTAGTCAATTGGGCGGTCACATTTCATGCTCTACTCGGTAATTGAACGGTTCAATTTCGGTGCAGATCTTTAGCGCGGAAAAAAAATAAAAGAACGCTGTGAATCTTTAATGTACGCATCGATACCAACATGAACATTTATAGGTAAGGGATAATATGTAGTTCTAGAATGATTAACTATGAGCTATAATAATATTTTTAATGGTTCTTTGCTTTTCTTAGATTCTGTGATAATTGTTTGTTTCGTACTCATTATTAATATCTGTTTGTATCCATAAAACAGATTGGATGCAGGTGTAAAATTGATCTGATGTAATTCTTTCTCTAGTCGAAAATGTCGCAGGTTTTGTGTCCCACAGATTTATCGTCACTATACGTTTAAGGTGTATTAAATATGATGCCCTTCATTCTGGACTAGAGATATCGCTGAGTTAAGGAGGTTTCATGTGCCGCAATTTTCCGCAAAAATTAAATATGTTTCATGGCGTGTATTTTGTGCGACAGACTCCTTTCCAACCAGATATGTGGCTGGTTTTCGTGTCCTGCAAATAAACATTAGTCGATATTTTAAGGTGTGTGTGTATAATGCACCTCTTTTGGACTGGATGTGTCGTTGGTTTTGTGGCCCACCTGTTTACTATGTTCCTACTGTTTTACTGTTTTACTGTTTTACTATTGCATTGGGAAATCTATGCGTTAGTCTTCCCTGGTATAGGTTTGTTAGATGGCATTTTATCAGACCTATGTTTTCAGGTATCTCAACTTTAAAAACCTTAAAGGATGATGGTACAACAGAGTTTCGTAATTTTAATTCAACGGAATAGAGAGCTTTAGGGGAGGAGACTGCACTAACCATCTTCGATGATGATTTTTAAAATTTTAAAAAGATGCAAAAATGGACATAATTTGAACAAAATTTATATGGCCATATAAAATATGGAAATCTGATATCACTCGATTTACTTTTGTTCGATGGAGCACAGTATGTATGCCATCACGATTCCTGCTGGAAACCGCTTTCCGAAAGAACTTTTGCAAGTCAAAGATCACTGGATCTATGAAGAGATGACGATCGGTAACTATTCAATAGTCATCCAACCACCTGCTTGAATGTAATAAGCTGGGTGTGTAGTACTCTGTTGAGTTGTCCGTTGCTTTCACCATCGGTACCTCACGGAGCTGACAAGAAACATTCCATCGCCGCTCACCAGTCGTGAATCAAACAATTTGACAGCCGTTCTATTATTTATACGTAACATTTTTCGGTCCGAAGGTGGTTTTTAGCCGGAGTTATCACGGAGTACATTAATTGGTGTGTTTGTTGACAGGTTTATTGCCTATATATGTCTAGAGAGAAAAACAAAAGAGCCGGTCAGTGAGTGCAGAGGGCCCAAAAGTCGATAGGCCTCTCAAATTCATCCAAACTTCCAAAGCAAAATGTGCTTCGTTCACCTAGCTTGGTCGGTTAGGTGAAGAAAGGAGGGGGAATTGTGCCTTCTTCGAAAAAAAACAACATGGAACTCTTTTTCTTTTATTTCGATATCTTTGTTTGTTTTTCGTTTCTTGTGGCGAGAGTCTGTTTCATACACCCATTATTAATTTTGTTCAATCTATCTTCCATCTATGTGGGCCCACTCGACGGATGCTCATGGTGTACCCAACACGTCTCAAGATCATAAAGATTATGAAGTTCGTTGCTTGAAACTCTACAGTTTTACACATTTGAAGAAAAGGGGCAAAGTTAGAGTACAGGACTATTTTAATTCTGTCTCTTCGTTTCAGTTGGAGAAAGTGGTTTTACAACGTAACATGATGCAGATTTAACAAGCAAAATTGAGTTGGGGGGGATGGGGGGAGAGGGGGTCTGTCTTGTACCCTCTGTCTTGCCGCATGTCGCCGAACGGCGACGAAAACAATAAACATCCATCAATAAAATGAGTAAAACGGTAAAGCGAGGAAGAAAAACAGGATGACCGGTTCAATTTTACGAGCTCATTTTGTAGGGAGATGTTTGGATATGTTGGTTGATTTTGGTCTCGTTTCGTGCCAGGATTTCAGATAAAAAGATGCATAAAAGAAAAGGAAAAGAGAAACAACTAAAAAGGGAGTTTGGATAATTAAGGAGAGAGGGTGCTTGACCGAGTAGACAAAGCATGTCTCTCACTCATGTGATTTTAATTCCAAACACCATAAGAAAAAAATATTAATAAAATGTCTCTCTGAGGTCACCATTTACTTTGAGTGAAATTTGGTGAAACATTTTTTTAAATTTTTATTTTGCCATGAAATTGAGTATTAATCCCCCCCCCCCTTTCTCCTTATGCTATTGCTGCCATCTGCTTGGTTCTGGCATGTAGGCCTATAGTAACCATTGTTTTCATTTCTCTTTCTCACCGTCAGTCCTACCTACCCCCACATCTTGCCAACGCCGCAGTCAAACACGTATCCCGTACCACAACCTTCCCTCGGTGTGCAACCAAACGCTGGGTACCCATATAGTAGTCAGGTTCCCTACGGGTTACCCAGCCAGATGTCTTACGGTAAGTAGTACCCACATCCCATATATCAGTCAAATTTCTGTTTACTTTGTATAATTGTGTGTGTGTGTCTGTGTGTTTAAAGCTTGCAAACGAAGCCAAATATACAAACAAAAATGAAAACATGAATTAAATACAGAGGATCTCTGCTGAAAAGTTGGCATGCCAAATTACACCAAACTTATGGCACTCACTTGTTAAGTATGAAATGAGCAGAGGTCTTTGAAAGAAAATGGCACTTGTTAACTTTTGAGCATATTTGGCAGTAAATTCAAGTTGTGAAGACTTTCTCTTCCCAGTTAAGAGCAAATGTGGCTATTGACAATTTTTTCATTTTCAAGATTGGGCATGAAGGATTTACAGCTGTTTTTTTTAATATATATTTTACTGTACTTAGAGTACGAATACTTCAAAATCTTGTTGCTTGGGAAAGTGGGTACGACTTTTTTACTTTTTTATGGTATCGTCAAGACTTTTTGTCTGAAGATCTTAGGATTAGGTGAACCTTATCTCGGCATGCTGGTATCTGGAACCTTTGTTCAACAGCTTGGTGAAATCTGGAGTGTGTTGTAAATTAGTAAATGAAGGGTTTTTGTAAATTTACTGACAAAACTTCTTTTGTTTGAAGTACTACTCAGTCACAGATGTCAACATTCTGTTAATTATATGCAGGCTGAGTGTGGGTTTGGTACTTGTTTTGTAAGTTGACTCTTTCAGATCTTCAAATACACAGATTTGTAAGTTTTTTACTACGCTTGCTCGTACCTTAGCGTTTATATAAGTGCCTGGGTACCCTCATGGATTGATATTTGGTAAACTGGTATGGAGACCAGTTCAAGAGTACAAGTATAAACGGTACTCGCCCTCTTAGAGCCCTGTACTCAAGTACTGAAACCAGGCATGAGCTTTTTCCGCGAATTTGCCGAATATCCATGATTTCTTTTCTATCTCGGGGACAAAAACTATTATCCTAACACACTGTAGCATACGCAAACTGGAGCCTATACCGCACTTTTTGCAAAGTTCCGTGATTTTTTTTTTACCCAGGCTCATCCCTGTGAAACTCATACCCAGGGGAGTTCTAACTTTTTGTACCCCGGAATGCTAAAAAGTCTGGTCTTAAAAAAACTGGCAAATTATCCAGATTCAATTTATATGATTAATTTGATAGAATAATTTGGTCACGAATATATCTCGACCGTTCCGTTACATGGCATTTTTTACTCATCTCCCAAAATAGTTGCAAAATCAGTGGTGTGTTTTTTTAAAATATTTTTATTGACAACTATTCAATTAAAACATGGTTCAAATAATGAAAATTTATATTTTGGACGATGCAAGAGGAACATATTTTAAGCAGCCCAGTGAAATCTGCATTCAATTCCTCTCTCTTTCGTTTACGTGAAAATGACATTTGTATTTGACAGGTTTTAGATCCAAACATGAACTATCAATATCTCAAAAAAAAAAACGTAGGTTTTTAATGGTAATTTCCCCAGGATTCTTAGTATGTATAAGTAGTCTTCTTTCATTTGTCAAAAGTGAACTTTCCTTTGGACTAAAATTTCAAAGACAGTCCCGAACAGGACGACCATCAAAGTTAAATATCGTCAGTGAAATTTCTCGGTAAAAAAAAGGATAAGTTGCTCTTCTGCAGGAAGACAGAATTGTTATCAATATCTTTGTCTTTTTTTTTTTCTTCTTTCTTTTTGGGTTAAATGTTAATTGTACTTTAAGACTGTGTCATCACTTTGTCATTATTATTTGTATCTCCCAGGAGCAACAAAGTCTATCAAAACAGATCCCAGCTTACAAGGTCAAGGGTCTTATTTTAGCAGCGCCTATAGCCCGAGCTTTCCAGGTGCTGGGCAAACTGCACAGAGCCCTTACTACCCTACAATGCAAGGTAACGTTGTAGTAGTCATAGTCTTTGCTCTATTGCTGCGACAGTAATAAAAAATATATAGAAAAAAAAAGTTGGTGGGAAAGAAATGAATTATTAAACATTTTCTGAAGGAACCATGAGGCATTTTATAAGGTCAGGAAGAAGTCATTCTAGGTAGTGTTATAACATTTAACTGGTTCAACCTGCATGCTTCTACTGTATCCCGAAAATATTATAGGGAAGTTGAAACATTGTTTTAGGGAAGAAGAGCATAACCCAGAAAAATAAAGGTTATTTCATTGGAGAAGCTGGAACCCCAAGTTTTATTAACTTAACTCTAAAATGTATTGATAGTGACAGAACTGGAATATGTCGTATTTAATTTTTAAGAGGTGCTCGGAAAAAGACCCTTCAGTTTGGTTTTCCTTTGCTTTTAGAGTATACCTTAATGAATTTTGTTAAAAATCCTTACAAAGATGTAGTATATTTTCCATTATTTTTTATGCTTAAGCACATATTACATTTTTAGTAGCAACAAATATCTGAAAAATTTATTTTTTATTTTTGTATAGTTGTTATAAATTTAATAAATAACCCTTCTTTTTAACTTTTTCCCTCCCTGACAGCAGGCAGTGCATTTACAACATGTTCATGTTACACATACCCCTCCATTAGCAATACGGTGGTCACGGCCAATACACAGGGTTACAATAGCACACAACAGGTAAGCAAGTCAACCTTATATTTTACTTTTCTTTTGCAATTTACACAAATCCTCAAAAGCTTTATGTTGAGTTTCTTATATCTCATAAATACTGAAATTGACTACCTTTCACACTCGATCCCCCCTCCCTTTCTCTCCCCTCTCCCTCCCCCTCCCTTTAGAATTGTAAAGCTTTTCTCATTTCATACCTTCTTAAGCCATTTCCATTGAAGTGTAGTGTTCTTTATCTGTGGTATTTGTTGTCATGAGTAAAACAGTGGAATTAAATATGGCTTCCATTTGTTCCATTGCAGGGTGTTGATAGTGGTTCCTATGGAACAGTATACCCCCAAAGTGGACTCAACCAGTACTACCCCCAGGGGTACAGTCCGTACCTCACGAGTAGCTCAACGTCCTCTATATCAACCACAACGTACAGGTTGGCAACTCTCCCTACCGAACGTAAGTTGATTTCCGAAAAATGAAAAGTTTATAATATCAGAGCGACACTAACTGTGAAACAGAAGACTGCAGTTAACTACTGTAACGCTTTCGGCTCAAATAATTTTTTTTTAAATTTTTTACTTATATATTTTCTATTTATTTTTTATTATGCTCACAGCCTTCTGTAATTTTTTTTCTGTTGTTGCTAAATGTTATGCCAGGTACTGCGTCTAAAAGAAAACCATTTAATTTTCTGCATTCCTCGTTCTTAATCATTTGGCCTTTTCTCGAAGAAGTAAAATCGCGTGACTTACTTAACGATAAAGATACGTAACCCGAACTGTTGTGTTCATTATTTGAGGTACGTAAAAGATTTGAACGTTAACATTCCCTATATGATTAATGTATTCATGAATAGGGGCAATGTTGTATCGCTCGAAGCCGTTTTATACTCACAACGTATCTCAAAAAGTAAATGAACAAATTGTGGTAATTCTTCAATTCTCACAAATGTTACATCGCTCTGAGATTAGGAGGGTGGAGGGATTGATCTTAATGGAAGTAAAAAAAATTTTTTTTCGAAAAGATGTTTTAATTTTGGAATAAACACAGAGATTAGTCGCCAGAGGTGTGAAGGTTAGCTCTCATTTGCCAATAAAAGAATTACAAAGGCAAAGAATCTCATTGCGACTGAAACAGTTCATCGCATAATATCAATTTGTTGAAGATGGTATCAGTAAGGGAAGAAAAAGAAAGAAAAATTAGGTTGTATTTGTAAGCAAGGAAGGAATAAGGAAGGTTATGTCTTGGAGAATTCCAATTATACAGAGAACAGGAAAGATTGTTGATTAAACTGAAAAAAAATTGAATTATTAAAAAATTTCCTACTGGGTTGGTTTGTTGTTTAGTCCTATTCTTTGGGGTACGTCTATGGAAGAATGAAAGTAATTTGTAGGTTTTAATTCAACGTCAGTGCCTTCTATGGATGGCAATTATTGATGTAAAAAACCTGTTTTTAAGTTTGGGGGAAATGTTACTCATAGACATTTATCTGTTAATGTCGATGTTCAAAAATTGAATTGGGTGATTCACTGAGATCGGCTGTCGACGAACTTTTGAGTTGATATTCTCCTCGAGTCACAAACTCAAAAGGAATTTATAACAGTACAGTGCTTTAATTCCAGTGAGAGTAACTTTAATAAGTTCATAGAAAATATCCAGTTTGGTGTTTCAACTGTCCACCTACCAGTCCTTACCTTTTTATTGTTTCTTTTTTTTCTGTAGTCAAATTCAAGTACAGACTATTGTCTTTTTAAATATGCAAAAAGGATAATAAACCTTCTGACCCAACATAAATAATAATAATAATAATAAGGAGGAAAACAAAGTGCAGTCAAACTTGTAAAACGGAAACGTTTTTAATTTTGATTTTCATTCAGTAGTTTTGGTAAAGTAATTATCATCTCTATTTAGAGCGTGTTTATGAAATCGTCCAGTCACTCGAACCGAATGAGTTTTCCAAAAATATGTATCTCTGTGGCAAAATATGGAGTTAAGTTTAAAAAATACCACAGCAGAAATTTTGTGTGTAAAGCAATGTTTGCCAGCATACCCCCCCCCCCCTCCTCTCTCGTAGGGGATCTGCGTTTATAACAATCTCGTCAATACTATTCTAGAACCCACAATTTTGTTCTGAAATCTGTAGCAATTCGACTATTGCCTTTAATATGGGTTCCATCCTTCCGATTATACTGTACACATGGAACCTGCTTATCGAAGCCGTAATATTTTCTCCATA
Source organism: Apostichopus californicus (assembly GCA_020650975.1). Taxonomy (NCBI): domain Eukaryota; kingdom Metazoa; phylum Echinodermata; class Holothuroidea; order Aspidochirotida; family Stichopodidae; genus Apostichopus; species Apostichopus californicus. The sequence continues at coordinate 10,141 of JAIPMN010006927.1, forward strand.
AAACTTGTCAACTGTTTGCTTTTTTTATTCCCTCTAATCAAAATGTTCCTGGCACAGTACATTTATATACGTGTTGAAACTCAGTAGACCCATTCTCCCAGGTGGGTTTGGCGAGCCTTTTTAATTTGACTTGTCGCCTAAATAGAATCCACGTCAAAAAGCCAGAGCAAGAGAAGAAGAAGTAGAAGGAGGGAGAAAAAAATTTGTCTTAAGAAAAAGATCGTGCTCGGCTTTTTAGCCCTAGTTGTCTTATCTCCCCCTTCATCTGTGAAAATTTGGCGAACACAAAGGGATAAAAAAAAAAAAATTCTGTAAATCTGATGGCCTGCCCATGGAAGCTTTTAGCCCCCAGCTGTGAACTGACGTGTGCATCTTCCAAAAGATTTTTTTTCTCTTTTTCTTTCACTGGTGATTGGTGTACGCAGCTCGGGGGCAAAATTAGTTGACCTCTGAGCAAATTGCACTGTTGTCATCGAATTCAAAATAGCAAATAAAAAGAATAAAAAATGGAAAAAAAAAATTGTAAGATTTTGGTAGCTTTTGTGTGGTAATGTATCAGTTCTTTTGTAAAGTACTTGAGAGATAGGTCTGATACAAAACAGGGTTTTCCTGGCATGAATTTGAATTTTTTTTCAAAATGAAAAATTATTACAACCCTTGTTAGCAAAAGTTGGAAACTGGTGTTTGGGGGTTGTGGACAAGTGTTGTAGTCGACAAGTATTGATAAAGTTGAATTGCTGATTATTTTTAATCTAAAAAATGTCATAAAAGAAGGAAACGGGAATACACATATATATCCGTGGCCTGGAGACTTTTTCTTTGCGTGCCAAACTTTTGGTAAAATAGGCTAAATATTAGAGCTGTTTGAGAATTGACATGAAATTATAATACATGGAAATTTTGTTGTAATTTAGGTGGAAGTAACTGAATTGGGTCAATCTAGTCCAATAAAATTACCTGAATTAGTGAACTTATGCTTTATTAGGTCATTACAAGTGGTTACAAGCTGTTGATTTTTTTTTTTTTCCAATCTTGTATCAAGTCATGTCCCTAACAGTATAATGCTTCTCACACATCCGTTCGCTTCGTTTTCCAAAAGTGTAGCAAAACATATCTCGCCTCTCGATTCAGTTTTCATCTCAGCCCCCGAGTGATGATCTTGAGAAGAATCCGTCGTCAGAACCGCGAAACTGTTTAGCATTTTTTCTTTTTTACTCGTCAAATTGGGCGTACCGTTCCGTAGCACACGTGTGCATACTTCCCCCTATGGAAGTTTGCTTAATACATTCTTTTCAAAAAAATTTTGTTTAATTTTTTTTTTGCCTTGATCATATTTTGAAGTGGTATTGGGAATCCTATCTTGCGAGCAGTTGTTTTTTTTTGAGTAAAATGTCATTGTCTTATGATGTTATCGAACCTTCTTGTCTCTCTTTCCGTGGTGTCTTTTCTTTTTCTCTTCATCTTTCTCTCCATCTCATTTTTTTCCTCTTCCTCTTCCTTTTCCTTTTCCTTTTCTCTTATTTTTGTTGTCTCTCTTGGTAGATGTGTGATTGAGGAACATACCCTGTCAGTCAGTATCAAGCGAACCTTTAATTAGTTCCAAAGCACCCGCAGCCGATTTTGACATCCCTGCTTTAAGATTCGGGTCTTAATTTATTCAAACGTTATTAAGGGGATGGTTAAACCGTCATTGAGTGTGCATTGAGAACCCCGGCTTTGAAAAAAATCTCCGAGACTAATTCGCAGCTGCAAACGTACATACTCACACCCACTTCTCGCCTTTGGGCCTGAATCAGAACATTTCAAACGCGACAACGTTGGTTACCATTGTTTTGTGCCACAAGCCAAAAGCTTGTTGAGCAAAAAGACGAAGAAGAAGGAAAAAAATAAGAGAGATGGAGAAAGAGAGAGAGAAAAAAGAGAAAGTTGAATGAGCAGAACAGAGCCAAATCTGTTAGCTCGGGGCTTGCATAAGCCAAGAAAATTGCTTTTGATAAATGGTAAGGTGCAACACTGGCGAGGAATTTAGGATGATAATATTCTTCAAATCTGTCAGATTTGGTTGAAGTAAGCAATCACATCAACACGAGCTTTACATATTCATGGTAGAGTCGTACAGGAATTAGACCCGAATAATACGGAAGAAATACTCGGAAAAGAAAGAAAACGGTTACTTCTGGAGCCAGAGAATAAAGACACAGATGAGAAAAAAAATGTAAATGTCAAAAACGGATCAAATATTATGCAAAGATTTGGGTGATTCCTTGTTTTTCTAACTTTTTTGTTTTGCCTTTCAACATTTGGTATTATTTGTGTCGTAGATGTGAGAGCTTTAAATATCTTCAATATATGATCGCGTTTAGCAGACGGGATTGGTGATAAAACATGTAATATTCATAAGAAAGAGATAAGAAAACAAGCATTAGAGAGATAGAGAGAGATGGGAGGGAAAAAGCTGTTAACTAACTGAATATCTACTGCCTGTGTAGTTAAATTTATAAAAGTTTAAAGAATTTGCGTTCTCTTCTCGTCAATATTCTTCACTACGGTTATGTGAACTCAACAAATTAAGGTCCTCACAAAATCTGTGACGTCGATTGAAACATCGTCATCTTGTAAAAGCAGCAGTCAACATTTTGTCACCAAATTGCCGGCATTTTTTCCAAGCATATATCAAGAATTACTAAAAGCAACATTATACTTGATGAGACTACGTAATTTGGCCAAATGATTCTTAATTTGCAAGTTGTTAATGTTATGCAGTTGTTTTTTTCTTCCGCCATATTTTTATTCACGTGCGATAAACAATCTGGTATTGTATTCACATGTTATAGTTACTAACGGTGAAAAGTAAAAGTGTCTGCGCAGAAACGTTTGTTAACTCTACGTAATTCTAATTCTAAATAATTGTTTGTTAAAATCGCTATTAAATAAATTCATGTCGTGTATTAATAAGTACTTACAATGAATTTCTTCTTTGACCAAAATAATGTATCTTTCTTTGGTATTCATTATCATGGTATAAACCCAGAATGTAGACAGTGTTTTATTCAAATGTATGTAATTTCCATATTTATTTGTTAGCGTGTGGTTAAGAGTCTATCATTTTATACATTAAAATTTTATAGTAAAAACTCCAAAGACTGGTTCAGGGGTTCTCAATGATTCTTCTTCGTGGGCAAGAAAGAGACATGAGTTGGGGTGTAGAGAGGGTCAGGGAGAGGGTCAGAGAGCATGAAAGTTTCACTGCACAGTACCTAGATTTAGCAATGAGCAGGGTGGACTCGGTAGGGTCCCCCTAAGGGGCATAATGCATGGGTACTCGACGGTGTAAGATTGTGGGCCGATCATTTTTTGTGACCCGAACTGAAATCTTTCTCCGGGCTGGAGTTAGTCACTCGGGCTACCTACTCAGAACCCTTAGAAAAGTAAAAAGCAAGATTGTGTCAGCAGTCTAGAAAGCAAGATGGTGGCAACAGTCTTTTAGCCTACCAGTTGAGAACCCCTGAAACAGGCGTAGTAATAAAAAAATATTAAAAAAACAGATTTTAGCAATAGTCTGTCAAAAATTCTTAAGATAAGGGATGAATCAGTTTTGCAATTTAGGCCCGGTCATATTTTGGTGTAACTTAGCGGTATAGTCATGACCCTTGCTAGACCGAGCAGAGTACGTCAGTTGGGTGATACTGGCTTTAATTTTGATCTTTCCCCCTATAGTCGAACATTCTTTCACTACAGACGCAAGTATAAAACTGGATGATGTGAGCCCCTTGGGAAGGGGACGCACAGCAGCCCCAAGGAACAACAAGAACAAGACGTCGGGGAGGACGAAAAGAAACCCATCCCCTACACCAGAAGATGGAGTCGACGTAAGCACTCTTTTGAATCATTTCTGAATTTCGTTTCTACATTTACATATTGTGCTCGGATATATGTTTCTTCCATGTTGTTAAACTAGGAGAATTATTTTCTCAAAAAAATAAAAAAAATAAAAATGTATATTCATTCCTTATGAGAGTAAGTCAATGTGCGTTTGAGGAACATCGTTTAAAGAAAATGGTTCCACAGAAACAAAGAACGTTAGAAAATAAGGAAGGTCCCAGGGGGGTGAGAATATGTGCAGAGAGAGAATATCCACAGAGCCATTGCAATTTTCGTACTGTTTAAGTTGACAAATTGGTTGCCAAGAGATGGTATTATAATTTAATCTTGGGTAGTAAACTACAAAAATATATGTTAGATGTGTAATTTTCTTTGCGGTTGTGTTGTACTTTGACAACATTTTAACTAAAGCTGTGTAATCGTTTGACACAACTGGGGTAGTATTCCTCAACCTAACTAAGAGATGTGTGCGGTTAATACAATCCATTTGGGTTTACTGCCAAATATTTATGAGTGAAATTATCAGATTTTTGTTTCGTTTCTATTGCAATTAACCATTAATTAGATCAGTGTTGGGAGCTCGTTCCCGTGCCGGTTATAAAGTTGCCCGTATGTTTCTCTTTGTTCTACAGAGGATTTTTGTCTGGGATTTAGATGAGACTATTATCATTTTCCATTCTTTACTCACCGGCTCGTACGCAACAAGATTTGGAAAGGTATGTCTCTCAGCTTCCTCACCTACTCATTTGTACATATGTTTGTGTGTAATGGTTACATGTGTGTGTGTGTGTGTATATATGTAGATACATTTATTTCATACATTTACTGTGAAGGTCAAAATTTTGTGCTGGCTGTACCATTGAAGCATTGAATGAAGAAGCTGAAAGGATATTGATAACTGTGCAAGTTTTGAAAAATAAAAAAATATTTCAACGTCGGGAAGTATATATTCTTTTTACAAATTTGTACAGATATATTGATCCATTCTTGTTTCAACTTCTCCCTGTATAATGTATTGATAACACATAAATTTGCAATATTTTTTGTATGTGGTGAAATGATTTGAAGACCCCATGCTATACTTATTCAGAACGCCTTTTTTCCCCGTAAGATACAGAGATTATAAGAAAATAAGTCGTGGACATGTTTCAGGACTTTGCTATATATACCAGCATTATGCTGTTCTGTCTTGTTTTCCTGTTTGGAGCGATTTATGAAGCTGGATCAAAAGATTCTGTTTAAAGCAGCATTTTGTGTTGAGTCGCGATTTTACCTCAATTTTTGAGTTTTTATCATAATATAATCACAAACGACCAAAGTAAGACTTTCTCATATTCTTTACCCCACGGCGAACGGTAATTAGGAAGTAATTAAGGCTATTATATGATTCTGACATTTGTGTCTCCCAGACACATCTGATCATTAGTATTTATCACATGCAGCTCTGCAAAACCGCCAATTCAAATTCAACCAATCAGTGCACACATGTATGCGCTAAGAATAGACTCATTCATTGGTAATCCCTCAGCGTTGGTACCCTATTAGTAGTGCAGTAAAGTATACACACACGCAGGCCTATACTGTACGTACTAGTAAGTAGTTAGCAAAGCATTGCATGCACATGATTTTTGTTTTCTATTTTCGTTACGTATCGTATTCTAATAGATATGGCGTAACTGTTCCTTCGCGCATTCCATCTCCTCAGCTGATTTTTGTTTACATTGCTACTCAAATTACCTTGTCCGTTATACATATTCACAAGTTTCCTATAAGTAGGAGGAGTGTATCAAAGCCAAAGATTCAAATGATACGAATGTCAGAAAATGTCATATTTTTGCACTTTTCGGGAATATTTTGAGTTGAAACTTTTCAGTTAGCTTAGTTTACTTCATTGGTATAGTATCATATAATATCCAAGGATTGGAAAATCTCGAGAATCAACGCAAATTGCTGCTTTAAGGCTTAGGTGTCCGGAATTGTCCATGTCCATGCTACACTTTACCCTAACGTTAGCCTTAGGCCTATGGCGGGCCATCAGTCTCAAATCATGGGAGATCGACTTATACCGATTTAAATCGACATATACCAGTTTCCTTCGACTTATACCAGTTTCCAGCAGCTGAAATTG
>JAIPMN010006929.1:0-14697 GCA_020650975.1 Apostichopus californicus
GGAGGGCTCGCTATGCTCGCGGGCTGGCTTCGCTCGCCATCGTCAGACAAATTAGCCGCCACTCTCTTCAAATTAGCCGGCACTCACTTTCTCCTGGCTACAACACTGCAGCCTAGTAAACATTGCAAATATTGTGCATGATCCATAGCTGCAGTAGGACAGTGTGCAGTTTCAACACTGCTTTTCAAGTAGAAATGATCATAAACATTGCTTCAGCAAATGTCTGCAGAGACATTGATTTAAACTTTTTTTAACAAAAAACAATGGAGAATATAATAGAGCCCATTGTGAAAATGACTTGAAGTTCAATGATAAGGCTATGATGCAATCTCAGTGGGAGGTAACTGTTTGAAATGGTTGGCTTCTTGCAAATGCTACTTATAAAGCAGAAATTGGTGGTTGTTCTAAACTATAATAAGCAGTAGTACTCAATTTGAATTGTTCTTTAAACAAGTATTGCACTTAAGATAATGTCATAAATACCAGCAAATAGTGTAAGCTGAAGGTCAGTGCAGGTCAAAGTCTGAAAGCAAGCAGAATAACTGAAAAACAAAGTTTACATGAATTTCTTCCTTTGTGTAATTGTTGATCGCAGTTAGCAAGTACAAGAACCTTATTGAGTTCTGTGCAGGTCAAAGTTCCAGGTCAACAGTAGGGATGAAAATCTTGTATAAAATGTAATAACTTACAAGTAAAGCTTGAATTAACTTGATGCTTGACAGTTTGATCGACCTTTATGAGCACAAGAATCCAGTTGCTTCTGTGGAGGTCAAATGTCATTTGTGCAGACAAAATGTCATGAAATGATGGTAATTCCAAAGGTAAAGCTTAGTTAAACAGCCTACTTATTGTGTAAAGCTACTAATAATGAGATAATGAGTGCAGTAATCCTTTCCCGTGAAAATGTAGGTACATACAACATCTTAAAGTGAACTTGATGGATAGATATGTTAGTTTGCATAATGAAAGAACCTTACTGACCACTGGAAGTCAGTAATGGGTAGCACTTGAAAATGTTGTGTGCAGTCTTACTGTTATATGTTCACATATATATGTTGCTGGTAATTACTTTCTATTTTTTCTGTTTGCAGCCATTAGCAGATAAAACTGGTCGATACTACTCTTCATGCCAAGATGTGTCTACCTCTCTCCCATATCAGCAGAGACTAAGCTCCAGTCAGCTGGAGCTGCCAGGATCCAGCCTTTCTATTCATAATACACAGCTCCCAGAGAGAACCAAGCTCAATCTTCGGTATGAGGAGTCAAAGAGAAGGTACAAACTGCATGTTATTAAATGTTCTTATTGTTACTGGCAACCGCCATCATGTCACTCTAAAATATAAAATGGGGAACCCCTCTCCCCATGATATTAGATGCACAGAATGTACCAAAAGTGTAAAGCTAACATTACATATAAGTGCATTACTTCAAGACTGACACATTAATGTTGCTATGGGATCTGGAGAGTTATATAAATGGCAATAATGTTAGTTGCTGTAAAAATCTCATTTTATTCTTATTCTGGAGTTTCTTCTACTCAGCCTAGGAGTCGACAGGTCAAGTCTTGTGTGAAATCACAATTCACTTTAAAGCTAAGCTTCATTCACCAAAGCAATGTCTTCACATCTTATCATCAGCTTGCACAATTTAGCGGTGTTTGTGATGTTGCACCTTCGGCACCATTTCACAATTTGTTTGTAGTCTATTATTCAGGGACTAATTGCATAACTTAGCTAAAGATCAGAGAAAGTTAATGCCTCTTTAGCTATGGGAATGATACATATTTATTGGATGTGCTGCAAGAGTTTTTCAGTAGTTGTTGAGATGTATTAAAAGCATCAAGACTTCCAGCTGTACATTGACAGTATAAGTAGCATTCCTCCAATTCTTGAGTTGCTTGATTTTATTTGATTTTATCTCTGCATGCTAAATGTGCATCTGCAGCATCATCTGATCAATATTCTGATTTCTTTGTGTACTGCCATAAGTTTTTTTTTTATGTTAATCATTTTGACATTTAAAAGCTCTTGCTTTTTCTTAAAATGCATAAGAGAGGTAGATTATTGCGAGCTTTTTGATTTTACATTCTTGTTTGTAGTTATAAATGTTCTTAAGGTTTTGCTGCTGTCATCTGATGTGAAATTTGCAATCTTGCTTTCCTACTGTAGAGAATGTTTGTTACAAATTAAGATGGCAGAGTTAGAGTCACAGCAAGCGAATCCCTTGTCCTCTGAGCTGGCGATGAAACAGGTTACTCTGATCCAAGAAAAAGAAGAACTCCTAAAGGAATTGAAAAATGCTCAAAGACACATTCGAAGGAAAGACGAAATCCAGAGGTTACAGGAGAACATTGACCAAGTTGAAAAAGAAATTGTTCTTGCCAAAGATGAATTACTTAAATTAAACATGCAAAGGTGGAGTACCATTCATTAATGTAAATACTAGCAGACTGTACAAATATGCTTATGAAAAACACACTGGTAATATCTTTGAATATTCAAATCTAGTAAAATACTGTAATTATACAGTAGTAGAGATACTAGAGATATAATGTTGAATACATCAGAGATGTCCAAGCTATGCTTTGTACTATACAGGGTAGTATACAGTTCTTGGTAGAAAACAAATCATTCACAGTGATTATTAAGGAGCTCTACACAGTTCATAAGCATAATTCACTGTTGTGGCCAAACTGTAGCATTTACCATTGTGTTTTCTGTAAGGATATGTAGTTATCTGTTGAGGTTGGCTAATCCTGTTATGCTGTCTGTCTGATTGTTTATTGCTGTATAAAGACTTTTGCATTTGTTTTCTATTTTCACCAATTAACACTTTCTTTTTGCACCAGTTTGCACTGTATGCCTGTGAGCAATAATCTTGCAAAAAAGCTAGAATTGCAAGGTTGAAGCATTGTTTGTAATAGATGATGAGAAACGTACAGGATAGGTGTGGTAAGATCACTTTAAAAATAATGGCCTGCTGCATTTACTTTGTGGCATTTCATTGCTTGCGCTCTTCCTCAATCAAAATTCAATAATAAATACATATCGTACAAACTGAACCAAAGAAGCTGCTGTAAAAGCTGATAGCTAATATGTGATGTAGAGACTGATTATAAACGCTGATAGCTAATGTGTGATGTAGATTAATTTTAAAGGCTGATAGCTAATGTGTGATGTAAAGACTGATTGTATAGGCTGACAGCTAATGTGTAATGTAGAGACTGATTGTATAGGCTGACAGCTAAAAGACTGATTGTAAAGGCTGATAGCTAATGTGTGACATAGAGACTGATTTTATAGGCTGATAGCTAATGTGTGATGTAGAGACTGATTGTAAAGGCTGACAGCTAATATGTGATGTAGAGACTGATTGTATAGGCTGATAGCTAATGTGTGATGTAGAGACTGATTGTAAAGGCTGATAGCTAATGTCTGATGTAGAGACTGATTGTATAGGCTGATAACTAATGTGTGATGTAGAGACTGATTGTAAAGGCTGATAGCTAATGTCTGATGTAGAGACTGATTTTATAGGCTGATAGCTAATATGTGATGTAGAGACTGATTGTAAAGGCTGATAGCTTATGTGTGATGTAGAGACTGATTGTAAAGGCTGACAGCTAATGTGTGATGTAGAGACTGATTGTATAGGCTGATAGCTAATGTGTGATGTAGAGACTGATTGTAAAGGCTGACAGCTAATGTGTGATGTAGTGACTGATTGTATAGGCTGATAGCTAATGTGTGATGTAGAGACTGATTGTAAAGGCTGATAGCTAATGTGTGTTGTAAAGACTGCTTGTAAAGGCTGATAGCTAATATGTGATGTAGAGACTGATTGTAAAGGCTGATAGCTAATGTGTGATGTAAAGACTGCTTGTAAAGGCTGATAGCTAATGTGTAATGTAGAGACTGATTGTAAAGGCTGACAGCTAATGTCTGATGTAGAGACTGATTGTATAGGCTGACAGCTAATGTGTGATGTAAAGACTGCTTGTAAAGGCTGACAGCTAATGTGTGATGTAAAGACTGCTTGTAAAGGCTGATAGCTAATGTGTAATGTAGAGACTGATTGTATAGGCTGATAGCTAATGTGTGATGTAGAGACTGATTGTAAAGGCTGATAGCTAATGTGTGATGTAGAGACTGCTTGTAAAGGCTGATAGCTAATGTGTAATGTAGAGACTGATTGTATAGGCTGACAGCTAATGTGTGATGTAGAGACAGATTGTAAAGGCTGATAGCTAATGTGTGATGTAGAGACTGATTGTAAAGGCTGACAGCTAATGTGTGATGTAGAGACTGATTGTATAGGCTGATAGCTAATGTGTGATGTAGAGACTGATTGTAAAGGCTGATAGCTAATGTGTGATGTAAAGACTGCTTGTAAAGGCTGATAGCTAATATGTGATGTAGAGACTGATTGTAAAGGCTGATAGCTAATGTGTGATGTAAAGACTGCTTGTAAAGGCTGACAGCTAATGTCTGATGTAGAGACTGATTGTATAGGCTGACAGCTAATGTGTGATGTAAAGACTGCTTGTAAAGGCTGATAGCTAATGTGTAATGTAGAGACTGATTGTAAAGGCTGATAGCTAATGTGTGATGTAGAGACTGATTGTATAGGCTGATAGCTAATGTGTAATGTAGAGACTGATTGTAAAGGCTGACAGCTAATGTCTGATGTAGAGACTGATTGTATAGGCTGACAGCTAATGTGTGATGTAAAGACTGCTTGTAAAGGCTGATAGCTAATGTGTAATGTAGAGACTGATTGTATAGGCTGATAGCTAATGTGTGATGTAGAGACTGATTGTAAAGGCTGATAGCTAATGTGTGATGTAGAGACTGATTGTAAAGGCTGATAGCTAATGTGTGATGTAGAGACTGATTGTAAAGGCTGACAGCTAATGTGTGATGTAGAGACTGATTGTAAAGGCTGACAGCTAATGTGTGATGTAGAGACTGATTGTAAAGGCTGACAGCTAATGTGCTATATAGATTAATTATAAAGGCTGATAGCTAATGTGTGATGTAGAGACTGATTGTAAAGGCTGATATCTAATGTGTGATGTTGAGACTGATTGTAAAGGCTGACAGCTAATGTGTGATGTAGAGACTGATTGTAAAGGCTGATAGCTAATGTGTGATGTAGAGACTGATTGTAAAGGCTGATAGCTAATGTGTGATGTAGAGACTGATTGTAAAGGCTGATAGCTAATGTGTAATGTAGAGAGTAGGTTACTAGAGACTGAAGCTTAAATGTAATATTTTGCAATTTTATTCTTGCAGGTGGTAAGAAATCTAATGTTTGTAAGGATAGTGAAACAAAGATGTGCATTGTCTTATTGCTTTCAAGTGTTCCATGAAATTAAGTTGTAATTACTGAGTACTCTCTATGCTAATTTTGGAATCATTACAACAGTTGTGTAATTCACTCTTTTGATAGAATCTCACAACAAAAATTTCATTCTATTTGATAACAGAACAAGTTTAAATGACGAAAAAAGGCGGTTAGCACAGCAGCTTTCAGAAACAACTCGACAAGCAAATGTTTTAGAATCAAAACTTAGAAGGTAAGAGCCTCACAAGTTTCCCTTGATGTAACCTTCATATGGGATGACTATGTGACTTATATTGAAAGTTTATGATGAGAGAAGAACCATGCTATCCTATGGTACATTACCGGTTCATGTACTTCCTACTTGGTATGTGGATGTTAGTACAAGAAACCTGTTTCCTATAGAGCTCAAAGATCATTTGAGTTTGACGAGGGTCTAAAAACTTGTAAACGTGTTATCTCTCAAAGCAAAGCTTGAATGTATTTTATAGTTGATGTATTGATCCCTCTTAGTGATAAGAAGGACCTATTGTTTTCTGTGGAGTAAGATAGTTGGTACCGGTCAATTCAAATATTTGTGAACTCATTTGAAATGCAATTGCTCCAGGATATAGCGATGGATACATCTAGTTGAATCTTGCTTTATGTTTGCCAAGTAGGAAATTGTGTTTCACATGCCAACATCTGAGGAAACTATCAAGTGGTCCAAATGTCAAACCTAGCAACAAGAGCAAACTCCACAAGTTGGCTATCAATTGTCCATTGTCCATAGACAATCTAGCTTGTGTGTTTTCATCAGCATTTGTCCATGAACTTTCATATGTTCCTGGTTGTGTGTGCTCTACTGTGTGGATTAATGTACAAGCATAATGAGGTGAGGAAAGAATTTCTAAGCAGTGCCATCACTGGAGGCTAGGTTTACAAGGAAAATAATGTAATGAGAAGAATAGTTTGTTCGATCAGTCTACCAAAAAACCACCAGGAACAATATTAATAATAACAAGTTACATATAAGCTCCAGAGATGTACAAATGAAATAGTATAATATCACATTATGTTCTTGAGATGGAATATTTTCTGTATTGGATTAAATGGTTAATAACTCCCAAATAAAGAACAGACAAATGTTGCAAGCACTTAGATCTCTTAGTTGGATGGAGGGATATCAAATATTTGTGTATATTACATGACTTGGTCAAAATGGTGCAAAGTTATACCCAATGCAAAATACGCTCTAAAGATCTGCAAACCATTACCAATGTTCTCTATGAAGCCTTGCAACTTTTAGAGGGGACCACTCCCCAGGTGTATCACACAGTATAAAACTGATAAATATGCTCTCAGTGGTGTATGTAATCTTGTAGTTCTCACTTCTGTTTTCTTCATGAAGTTTACCCCAATTGAACATTTGTGATATTTAGTGCTAGATGATGGTTCCTAGACAGACTAGAAATGATAGAGGCTTAAGTCAGCATACTCAAGCTCTTCCAGTCTGCTTGAGAATCATGGTTGAATACCAAACATTTCATGGGTGTTCTTTTAAGCCTTAGCAATCTTCTAATAGCAGACAATGCATTTTGTGCAATAGGTAGCAGGAATGTTTCCTCTCTTTGGAGATGTTTCTGCACAGTTTGAATGTCTAACCGTTGTCTGAGGCAGTTAGCCTGTAGTTACTGATTTCTGTTCATATTTCTATTCACCAGATAATTGGGTAATATTCTTTGTTTTTTTATTGTAGTCTTTCAATCAGCACCTTGTCATCAAGTTCAAGCAGAGGTTCTCTTGGTCCATCCAGTCATGGCTCTCTAGCATCGAGCAAAGGATCCATCAATAGCGCCCTCAGTCAGGCAGAACTAAACAGTGCTGGTGGCTCATTGCTAAACCTTGCAAACATTGAAGATATCAAGCATCAGGTAATCATGCAGTAGATTATTCTTGAGAACTCATGATGATCATGGAAAGTACATAGGAAAGCAGATAATTTACATTACTTTGTTTTATTGTTACAGGTGGATGCATTGATACAAGGTGGCATTGCAGGCCTGGACCCTCCTAACCCCTATCACAGGCAGTACACCAATATGAGTAGACCTAACAGTGCAGAGAACATGCTGAACTCAGGTGAAACTAAAGTGTCTATGGTCTCATTATCCTCTCGTTCATCTTTGTCTTCCATCTCCCCTCCTTCCTCTCCAATTACCAGTGGACATCTTGAGGAGGATGGTAAAGCCATGACAATAGCTGAGTATATTGCCAGTGTTGAGCAGGGTAGACAGTTAACTGCCTACAACCAATTCATTGTTGGTAATAATTATCAGCCAAGCCTTGACAATGTTAACTCACAACTAGTTGAGAAAGGGCAACCTCCATTGGATGAAGAGCAGTTTTCTCGATATCTGAAGCAATGGCACATCAGCTCAGAAGATCCAACTCCAACCAATACATTGAGCTCTAGACAATCAGGCAGAAATGATATTGGAAGGGAGGACGTCACAGCCCTGGTCAGAGAAGGTCAGTTCATTAATGTTGTCCTCAAAGAGGGTTGTCATTAACTTCTGTACCTGAGCATAGCAATGCAGTGATTAATGAGAGTTGCACTGTACCTGAGGATACTAGCATATACTTCATTAAGGATTGTAATTAACATGTATACCTGAGCATAGCAATACAGTGATTAATAAAGATTGCACTGTACCTGAAGATACTAGCATATACCTCATTAAGGATTGTGTAATTATACCGGTGCTTTGCCTGAGTGGATAAATGCGGTGGCATTTGAAGCAATGAGGCTTAGCAGCCGGTGGGGTTCCATGTTCGATACCCGGCCTGGTCATAGTAAGTTTAGGTTTTCATCCAAGAGTAATCTATGGTTTTCCCATCTGAAATGACTTTCTAAAAATTGAGAAGATCCCAAATTTGAGTTAAAATGTTGAATTGGAAGCCAACCAATGTGTATGTTGTAATCCATAAGCCCTTGCAGGTTTCTCCCTCAGTTGTGGTCGCTTAAGGGTGGTAAAATAACTGCTGATTATTATTATTATTATTAATTAACTTTTGACCTGAGCATAGCAATACAGTGATTTATAAGGATTGCACTGTACCTGAGGACACCAGCATGTACCCCACAGGATTTTATTTCACTTCTGTACCAGCTAAAGGCAAACAGAATGTGATGTTGTGTGTGTGTGCTTGCACAAGGGCGTAGGAACGGGGGGTGCTGGGGGGGGGGCGCCAGCCCCCAGTGAAAAATATGGGGGGGGGGGGGGGGGCATTCCGCCCCCCCGCTCCGCAAGTCAGAAAACCCCTTTTTCATTTCCAAATGAGAAAAAAATCTCATTTGGAGCACCAAATTGCATCCAAGGCCATGTGAAAATGCAAAATTATTGACAAAATGGAGTGGGTGTTGAAGTGTGCTATATTGCACCAAAATGCATCTGAGGCCACCTGGAAATACAAAAAAATTTCCTCCCCTTAGACCCCTCCCCCAGATCGGACATCAGTCTTCAGCCCCCCCACTCAAAAGTACCTTCCTATGCCACTGTGCTTGCATATGGGCATGTAGGCCTAGACTTTTCAAGACTAACTCAAAAAGTACTTGGTGGCTGAATGCAATTGTATGAGTATATTAACCATGCTGTCATGGTCAAAGGTCTTTGGTTAATATGATACATTCAAAACTAAAACTATGTGATCTTCCCATGTGATATGAAGATTAATTTGCTGAGTACAAGGAACCTTTGTTTTATTGTGGAGGTTAACAATCATTTCAGTTTACCAGAGGTCGCAGTCTGAAACCTTCTAAACACATTTTACATTTGAAGAAAATGCTGGGTGGAAATTCATACTGTTGAAGTCTATAGATTTACCATAGTGATTACCAGAACTCTATTGTTATCTGTGGAGGTTAGAGGCAGTAACCATCCATGTGTGTAGTGTCATATCAAATGTTTTCATATGAAACATGGAAAGCAACCACTAAGCCCTATTGATTTTTCCCACAGAAGTTTTCTTTCAGTTAATGAAACAAGGCTGTTTGTTTTAAGATGATAAAACCTTTCCTTGCTTAATCTTCCATCCAGGTAACATACAGAGACAACCAGACCAGCCAACATCTCATTCACAAGGTGTGTCAGCTGCAGTATCTAATGAGTCAATGACTGCAGACAGTGGGGTCTATGAGGTGGTTTGTAAAAGGTGAGTTTCAATTTCATGTCATATGCATTAGGGCTGTGAACAAAACCTTTTACATTTATTAATGTTGCTTTTCAGATGTTAGAAACAAGAGACCAATTCCTTGTAATACCACCAAATTGTTTGATGCATGAAGCAACAGTTTCTTTTTGACCAATATACTTATTTGTTGAAGAGGTCAAAGGTCACAAGAGATCTACAGGGCAGTGTTGGAAAACCTTGTTTAATTTCCCAAGAACACACTTCAAGCAACTGCCGATGTCCCGCCGGTGTTTGCACAGCGAACACAAGGAGCATGTATAGCTTGCCGGTGGGGGTCCAAGTGGCGAAGGCCCAGGGAAAATTTTAGTATATTTGCTTGACTGGGGATTAAAAAAATGGCAGTTGCGGATGGCAAAGCACTGACAATTGTTTGAATTTACATCGTCACTAAAACTGATGAAAATTATAAAATGACAAGTTAGAGCAGCTAGAGTAGTATTAGTTAGAGTTATTTTGCTATAAACTGAAAAGAGAGTTAATCTGTCTTACAATCTTTGACAATTTTAACATACAAAATTTCTTATATTATGAAAAAACATTGTGCGACAAAGCTCCGTTCTAGACTGCCTAACAATGAATAGCGTGCACTGTATGTGTATTACAACTGCAGTGCTTAACCCTACCCAAAAGACTACGGTACTTGTGCTGCGAATTTTTCCAGGTTCCTTGCCTGTGAGCTCATCCCCTGTCTAACACCTGTTTGTTAACATTTTTGGCATGTTACAAGGGAAAGTTCCATGGAGTAAACTGTTTTGGCGCCACTCTAAAATTAATTAGGTCAGTCAGTAAAGGATCGGCAAAGTTATGCGAACTATTATCGTAGACGTTCAAGAAAAGTAGGTCAAATATCCCTCTAACATTTAGATAAGTTAAACACACCTTCAGCCAACTGACTCCACATGAACAAAACTGTCTCGTAGTATTACCCATGAAAATACAAGGCAAAGTCCATACTATACAACGCATAGCATGATATCACGGCCCCTAGTTACAGCCATCTTTATGAAAGAAAATCTTGAAATCACATGTTTTAGGCCCCTTGGCATAATTAACTATATACTGAATATTGTTTCCATGTCAACTCCGGGAAATACAATTAATTGTGTTTTTTGTAGTTACGTGAGATCCCTAACCGCCGAGGTGGTTAGGCTATTTGCTATACACCTAACTATGGTAGGATATTGTTTTTGTATTTTTGGAAAATTCTAGAAAATACTTTCTTTTGCCCCGCTTAACACCAGATGTGGTCTGATATTCATAAATGGGTGTACTAGAGCCTTGTTTACATGACATTAGTTGCATTTAGCACCATATGCCAGTTTTGCGAGAATTGTTCGAAAGGTTTTGCTTGATCTTTCGTAAAATTTGAAAGGTCTACCACCTTCCTTATCGTACACATAATTGAATAAGTTGTGCATTTAGTATAACCGTATCACAAATGCAAGAAAACAATGCGGGATTTCCAGCAAACAAATGTTTTATTTGCGGAATTATTGAGTCAGTTGAAGGGAATCACGCACCTTAGAGGGAACACTGAACTGAAGTCAAATTCATTCGAAAGAAACGTTTACTAACATACAATAAAAATATAAAAACTATATAAAGTTGCTCAAGTTTCTGTTCATTTTTTCCAGGTCTGAGATCCAGTTAGAATTTCTCTACAGACTACAGGATGCTTCTCTGACAATAACACTAGATTGCTTGCGAAATCTTTCAGTTATTTGGCCCTTAGGGCCATCACATATCTGGTAAGTGGCTATAGTTGCACTAGGTCATCTGTGTTACTTTTATAGTCCATACATCTGAATACTAAGAGTATACTGATAGAATAATTCCACAAGCTACTGGAGGCAGTATTTCCCTTAATTAATTAAATCCATTTATTCATTCAGTCGAATTCTAGTAAATTCATGTCTGTCAAGACATGGTTTGATGATGATCTTATCTCCCTGGATCAAGCCTCGATCTCAATCCATATAACTCCTTATAATCTTTACTGTCTGTCAAGATCCTTCAAGAAAGTGTTGATGATGGCCTTAGCTTGATCAAGCTTAGTTTACAAGCCACCAGGTCTTGAGAATTTAACCTGAAAAGTTAACAGCCGGGATCAGTCTGGCTCTAAAACTTGGGCTAGACAGTTTTACTAGCCATCTAATTAATTTTTCCATGTCTAGTTGAGAGAATGTGAAAAAGTCTTCCAAAGCTCCTCAAATTTGACACATGTTCAAAGTATAACCCATGCCATTTTAAAATGCCCCTGAAACATTTGGCTATTTCTAGTGCATTGTACATCTCATACCACTTTTTCATCAGTTTTCTGTGTCAGTATATGATTACTATCCTTCTGTTAGAAGAAAGCCTAACCACTTAGCACTTACATGCTTGACATGACAAATATTTGTGAAATTCATGATTTGAATTTTAGCGCAGCATTAAAATAAATGCATATGAGGCGAAATTTAAATCCATCTTGTAATGGATTAAAAGTTGCTTCCTTATTTCATTAATTAATCCTTTTGATCTTGCAGCTTTCTGAAAGGAAACCTTAATCTGGGATCAAGTGTGCCTACAGTTGAGCTGAGAACAGATTGGTTTCAGGTAGACCTCCAGGGAGAGGAAAGCAGAATCAACCAAAAAGTGAAAGTGAATGTTACCAGGGAACAACTATGTGAAGCTAGTTTACAATTACTTATCTGTGTTGATTCTGGTGGTGGCCAGGAAGAATGTGTGGTAAGTAGAAATCACCATCTGGTAGTTGTGAGATCTGAGTTTAGGAATGCTTTTGTGTCACTGTTTTGATACATTAACATGTTCTGTCTGATTATGATATTTTGTTCTAATTAAGTATTTGACCATTTGATGAAGAACAATTCTGATGAAGCCTTTCAGCATTATGTTGTCCAGTGTTGAGAGATGTCTGTATTATGTTCACTTTATATACATGTCTTAGTCTTTCTACTTGTGTTACTGTAATAGCATCTGCCTGACATGTCATTTTACTTGTGTTACCCTGCAAACCAGAATAAAACTCACTCTGAGAGCATTCAATGTGTGTAATGGCACCATCAATATTGCAGGAAAATACAAAATATATTTTGATCCTTTGTAGGGTGGAGTGGGCATAGGTCTGGCACGACTGCTGATGTGTCCTGATCAAGCCTTGAAGCAAAGCTATGCAATCCAGAGCCTCCTTCCCCCAAGCCCAGATGTTACCCAGGTATGTACAAACCTCTATCATAATGTATCACTGGATTAGTACAATGAATTTTACAAGTTGAGAGTAATTTCTGAGTCAGGTCTGAGTTGGTTTTATAACCAAGCTTAAAGCAGCTGATATTTTATTTCATCAGAGACTTGAATATGCATTATGTAATATATTTGAAAAGATGCTCTTTTTTGGGGATTTCACCTGATTTAGAAGTCGGTGGAACTCATGGAATCAGGACAAACAATAGTACACAGATAAAAAAGATCATTCAAGGGTACTGAAAATTCAAATACATGCAAGCAGTCAAAGTATTAGGTTTGCAGCATATTGTTTACCACACAATGGTAACATGAATGATCTGTGAAGAGGCATATTAAGCAGTATAGAGTATCTGGTCAGTAGTCTTCTTGACTTTGTGTATGAACCAGTGACAGCCAAGATGGATGCTTGGTAGCTTTATTGCAATTAGGCATCTATAATAACTTTCTTAAGCACAGTGGATTGTTACAGTAGTTTAATATTATAAGAGTCAAATTAAGCTAAAAGTTGAAAATATATCTGAAGAAATCATTGAACATTTTCAAATAAACTTAAATCAGGGGTTTGATTATTAAGGCCACAGTTAAGGCCACGAATTATGAAAATGTTGCATTTTATACCTGCATTGTAGCAAAGTGTCGAATGTGAGTCATAGTTGACTTTTCTGTCTTAGGTATGGTTGTGTTATGAGACCAGCAATTGCTCAATGTAAAAGACACATGTCAAAAGTTTGGATGTTTCTAGTGTTTTAACTGTTATGGATGTATGTATACAAGTATGAGGTAAACTAACAACCATCTGTGTAGCCAAATGAACTGCAACATGATTTAAATATCATCAGGCTTGCAGGCAAGTCTCTGAGCTTCTGGAATCTGCCAGGGTGAAGCTAGAGAAACATCCAGATTACATCAGCAGTGAGGGTGCTGGCATCCACATTGATGGGTGAGTAGTACTGTAGGATTAAAATGCTGGTATTATTATGATTCAGATTTAGTCTTTTACCTTGTCCTGACAGTGGTAAATTTGAAGGAACTTGGTGCACATATAGAATCTTCTCATGTTACAATCAGTTACTCATCACATGTATTTCTGAGCTTGTTGGTCTGATCAGCAGGTTCACTCCTTGTAAACTTCATGACTTATTTTGTAAGTTTGCATGATTTGTAGCATTAATAATGTTATTGCTTTCTCTTCAGTTTGAGTCAATCTATGGATACAATACCCTATCGTCTCCCACCCACCATTAATGGTGCTAGTCATTCTCAGACCTATGCAAGAGGAACTGCTAAGTCAGTTCTTCATCAAAGAGGGAGAAGTAATTTGGTAGTTCGCTCAAAGACATTTACTTCTTGTAGCCAACCACAGCTGAAAGAGCAGTATGTTTGCAAGGTGAGTCCAAAGACATTTACTTCTTGTAGCCAACCACAGCTGAAATAGATGTTTGATCTCCTTGTGATTTAAATGTCCTTAAACAGTATTAATATCCATGACATCCCTAAATAACAAAAGTATTTATAACATATGTTTGCTAGCTGGTGTTTTTGTAAACAATGATTTGAGGTTGTTTATTGCTTTAAGATTACATCTTCTCTGAAGCCTGAGCTGGAAGTAGAATGAATCCCCAAAATATCCCAAAATATTTATTATGCAAATAAAGACAGCCTATGGTAGTATCTGGTTAGTGACAACTAAGATTTTGTCAGGTTAATGACAATCATAGGTCGTATTGTATATGTTAGTGACAGTACAGTGCTACTTTATAAACCCTTGTTCATTCATACTTAGTAAAGATTCCTAAATCCTATTGGTCCATTCAGGTCAGCTGACCGTGGTTAATCCTGTGAGTAACGCACGGTAAAATTACGGGGCATCAC
>JAIPMN010006930.1:0-14103 GCA_020650975.1 Apostichopus californicus
GCATCTGAGGCCACCTGGAAATGCAAAAAAAATCCAAAAAAAGACCCCTCCCCCAGGCCGGCCATCAGTCTTCAGCCCCCCCACTCAAAAGTACCTTCCTACGCCACTGATAAAGTTACGAAGAGAGAGGACACAGTAATTGTAAAAGTCGAAATATGTTACTCTTCCATGCAATACAATTCAAAAGCCAAACTAAACACGAAATTAATCATGCCGATACATTTGGAGCTGAATTCCCGTCAGGAGTGTGAAACACTGAATGTAGTGCCACCAAGGCTTCACTGGGAAGGGGACATTTTCACGTCGGACGGTGAACGTCTCGCGCACGCGCGCACACGTACACTTACGAAGGCCCGTTGACAAGAAGACCGCATCTCACATCAATTCGGTACAGTAAATCCACTTCTTCAGTGACCGTGACACAAATTATTGCATGTTATTGAATATCCAGGTTGTGAACTTTTTTTCATTAAAACTTGGAATGTTTATATTCATAGGCCCACTGGTAATCCATGCATCACCCCTATTTGCTTGTCTATACTGTATAACCATATGGTTGTAATGTAACGTTAGGCTAGGACGACAACGTACACTGCGTACAACTAAACGACAATGCCAGTCGGTATATTAACACTAGGCCTAGGCTGCAGCAACATTCGTACACAATAAGGTATCCCCGACCCCCTTCTCTCAAACTATTCAGCAAAAATCGTTGAAAGAACGTGTGTCATTCTTCTCTCATTTCTTTCTACTCCCTATGCTCTTACGTTATGTGTTATTTGTCATCTTGCTTATCTCAGGATTGTTTATGTAGGCGTCACTAGTCTAGCTTAAAAATTAAATTTAAAAAATGATTGTGGAACAAGTTAAACCTAAATACATGACAAATATAACTTCCTTGACAAACTTAAATTTACTTTGATATATATATATCACCTCTAATGCACATATGTAGGCTGCATTAAAACTTATAAACATTTGTATATACACACATTAAAACAGCATTTTGCGTTTGGTTGGCGTTTTCTACTTTTTTGACATGTCCATCTAGTTTTTTACATATATCAGTCACAAAACAGCAAACTAAGATATCAGCCAAGTTTTACCCTGCCAACATCGTTAATTGGCGTGTAATTAAGGATATTTGCAGATAATGAGAAAAGTATCCACGACAAAATTCCACATTTAAAATTAATCGCATACAGGCCCCCAAACCCACTAGTTTGAATTCAACCAATCAGAGATCCAGGTTTAGTTATGAGCCGTTGCTAAAAATAGATTCAAGACTGCGTAATTGGTACAACCAGGGAGTTGTTATGGAACTCCCTGGTACAACTGCCATATAGACTACACAAATCAAACATGGTGTTGTATTACGTATTGGTCAATGACGTTCGTAGTGTTTAAATATTCATATTGTGGGCGAGGTTTATTGGGATCCCAACGGAAAGTATCTTGGAGAAAAACAAAGTTGAAAGTTGCAAGTTTTTCGACTTTTATGCCACCATTTGAAGTAAGATTTAAATAGATAAGCTAGTTATGTATGTCGTTATGGCATAGTGGAGTCAGTGAGGTTGAGAAATATCATAGAAAAGGACGCAAAATGCTGCTTTAAGCAATTTAACTATATTTGTTTAATGGTTTGAATAGTACTAGTACTACTTTAGGCAGCTAGAACTAGCCTAATTGTCACTAGGGCTGTGTTGAGCACCAGCATAAAGTATGTGTGCTTATGCAATTGCAGAAGCCAACCTTTTTAATCTTATAGATTTAGATTCTTTTTCATTGCAAATGTAACACTAACACAGCTGAGCAAGAGTCGTGCCAGCAATGTTGTGAATAGTTGCCCTCGTGCCCACGGACGAAAGAATGTTGGGTATATTAGGACTCATCTGGGGAAATTGCATTTAAGAATATAATTATGTTTATCAGCCGGTCGACACTTATTTAAGGATGTATCATTTTATTTGTTTTTTTATTTACTTTGTGGGTGATCTTCGCTTTTCCAACGACATTTCTGCAAGACTCTTGCTTAGCAGCATTACACAAACACTTTAACAACAGAATGCGGCAGACAGCTGATCGTGGACTATGTTAGGAACCCAAATGCAGTACCATTAAAATAGTAAGAGAAAAGATATGTTTTTCAAGCTATGTTTATGGTTAAACTACATTTTTAGAATGAATTGTAATTTTAATCAATAAAATATGTTCAATGACCTAATTAGTGAGCCCAACTCATAATCAGGTTTCCAATTATCTACTTTCTTCACAGTACAGCAATGCAGGTTTGCAGTAGACCGTTTCTCACAGAAGCAGTATGGCAGAAAACAGGTGGAATTATACATGTTAAGGCAAACTATGTGGTATGTACAGTACTGGACAGGAAAATTCACTAAACTTTTGGAACATTTACACCTCATTTACTTACATGAGCAAAGCTTTTCTCATAGATTTGGAAAAACAGTTGTGAGATGAGTTACAATATAGAGTTGACTCATTTTTGAAACATCTGAAAAGGGTTCATAACAACTGTCATATGGGTGCAACTCTAGCTATGAGGAATGATGTGGGCATGCAAATTCCCATCAGTAGTGAAGATAATGATTCTGATATTCCAGAATATGGAGCTGACATAAGTGATCCAGGTTACCACTTGTCAAATCAACACATAAATCATGATCTAAATCCATATGTAATGCATATAATGAAATTGGGGAACTTCACATGTTACGCAGAACAATTTTAGATAAAGTTTCTAATGAATATAATAACTTTTTTGCCTCAAATCTTCTTAACATTGAAAGAGATTGAGCCGTTAAATATGAGTATTAGAATTGGGTTGATATGAAAGATTGTCCACACATTCAGGAAGTTTTGAAGAAAAAACAAACTTTATGAAGCTATTGATCATATGGCTAGTGAGTGCCACCATGAAACTTTTTTAAGTGACAATACAGTAGTTGAACCACTGCAAATTTGTTTTGGACATAATGCATGTGGAAAAAAAGAAACATTTGATTATTCTAGAGACCTTGCAGTCTTTGTTGCTAAATGATGATATTTTAGCTCATGTGGTTCATGGACATTTGAAATCCAGATAATATGATGGACTATTTTGATAGATCCGACTTTAAATCTAATTCTAATTTATATCAAACTGTTTTTTTTTCACCTTTCTTAGTGCTACTTCATTGTGTAAGAAATGGACACTGATTGTTTGATAGGGATTACCATGCATAAGCTTTTGTAGAGTCAAACAAAACAGTGGTTGTAAGAAAGCCAGAGTTTGTTCATCACTGTGCTTTACCATTATACAAAGTTAATGCTAAGAGTTGTATATGTAGTGATTAAGTATAAGTTTCATCAAGAGTATTTTGAGCTGTAGATGTCTATAGATATTGATAAAATCAACTTCGTTGTTCAAACAACAACGTTACTGGCTGAATGTGCAGTGAAGAGCACAAATATATTTGAATGTGCTGTAATCTCATTCTTTTTCTTTTTCATCAGACTGTACAGCATCTCAAACAGCCAGCATTGTCACACAATAACAATGATGCCAGACCCTGCAACTTTATACATCTTAGCACTTGAGAAGTGCAGCAAACACAAATTAGACGTAATGGACTGTTGTTAAAAGGTAAAAATGCAGTAAAATTTTACTCTATGAATGGCTTCTCCAAAATGATTTTATAACAAAGTGTGAAATAGACGTTATTGTCCTGAACACTTAGTCATGCAGTGTTTATGTTCTCCTCACAATGGCCATCTATCACATCACCATTTAAGAACAGAAACAAATGATTGAGGTTGGAGAGTTAGAAACTTTAAAGGAAAAAGTTTTATATTCAAGAAGAATCAAATTTCAACTCTATGATAAAGAATGGGATGATTGCATGGGTTATAGATGTGGAAACCTCTCAGCTACCTCAAAGAGGAAAAGTGAAAGTAATACCCATCACCTCAGAGTTCATACCATCAACAAATGTCACAGACTTATACTCACCAAATAGTACATGTAGCTTATCTGACAGTGAAGGTTCACTATACAGTTTCCATAAATCACCGCTGACAGTTATGGAGCCATCCAACTATATAAGCAATGTTATTTTCAACTTGCACAACAAGAGAAAATAGTTGCCAATCAACTTCCGAAGCACAAGACATCCCAACACCATCCGACACAACAAGTAGTCATTCCAGATAGGAAGTTAAGGAGAGAGTGATTTAAGGAGAGAGTAGTGAAGATTCAGATGCATGAGAAAGAGAAAATTATATGAAGTGTAAATTGAACTTTCAATTGAAAGCAAATTGAAATTAGTAAAATATCATCTCTAAATTAACATGAAAAACACATGCGTTGCTGTGACATCTCAAAACTGTTATATCACTACATTTTCTTAAGCTGTTTTTTTTCATCGAAGCTCAATATGAGAGCTGCTGTTTAGCATTGCCACACTGACAGTAATCTCAGTGTGAAAATAAACTAGCAGTGACCCTACATATGGGTGTGCAGATATTTCTGAATTGACATTTCTACTCGGTAGTAGCAGTTTGGTGTTGTACTACCAAAATGTACAACAGTGTATATAAGAGGGATACGAACCTTATCTAATTTTGTGCTTTAAGGTTTCATGGGATTTCCATTGAGAAGGAATGAATGAAGAGACCATATTGTGGGATTGGTTTAGATTGAAATTGTAATACCATAGGGTGGCATACTCCTATAAGCGTCTATGTCAAACCGTCCCAATTGTTCTCCTTCAGGAAAAGTGCCAAAGACCAACATCAGAACATCTTTTTTAGTCTCATGGCCTGGATCTTGTACCTTGTGACCCCTTCTTCTAATTTCCATTTCACCCATTAAGCATAACTCTGCCTCTCTTATGTAATTTATCATTTGTAATTGGTCAAGACTTCTGCAAAGTGCTTTTGTATCAAGTGCTTCCTATACTGTAGTCACAGTTTTTGCAGGAACCATATCAGTGTAGAATACTGCTGTAGTCAGTGCTCTGCAGAGTGACCTAGCTGTTTAGGTGTACTTGGTCTAACAGGTTCTCTGTTTCATAATGAGTAGCTGCAGCCATTGTACTACTGAACCCTTTACACCTTTCCATCAGCATCAGTTGTGAGGCACTTGACCTTTACTGGGTTCTTACATGTAAGTAATTTGGTTCTAGATATCTTACCACCATTTTGGTAATCTCCGATATTGGCATCTTTGCTGAACAGCCCTCATTGCCTGGATCTTGTACCTTGTGACCCCTTCTTCTTTCCGTTTCACCCATTAAGCATAACTCTGCCTCTCTTATGTAATTTATAATATTACTGTTTTCTTTGCATCTGTTTCAGAGTCTGGATACATAGAAGCCAGGGGCAACAGCATATGGCATTATCCTCACAATGCCACCACTGGCAGCTAAGAGAAGAGCCATCAGGGTCCACATTCTGGCATATGCTCTTCAAAGTATTGTGCAAAGCAAACAAATATTAAGTACCAAATCATTTGACATAAGCTACAACAGCCAATGTGTGGAGGTGTCACATCTCTCAGCAGAATCTTGCAGTGTAAACAACAGCAGAAGGTCTTGCAAGTTTTGTGGTACTTGCAAAGGTCACAGGCCCAATTGCTTGCTTCCCTGAGTGAGTTGAAACTGTTTTAACTCGTCACAGTGAGAGTGGATAGGACTCAGTTTACAAATTACTGGCATGACCAATAAATATTGCTATCTTCATCATCAGTGTAGTTTGTCACCATAGAGTAACTGTGGTCATGAATCAGTTTATCATTTTGATAGACACTGGACTGGTTTATGTTTTTATTTCTACTATGCAGCTTGTACTCTCTCTCTCTGAGTTGTGCTCTCCTCCTTCTGTATGCTCTGCCTCTGTTACATAATTTATTATTTTACTGTTTTCTTTGCATCTGTTTCAGAGTCTGGATACATGGACTATTTGAGCTCACCTTTAATCCTGCAGCTTCCATCTTCCTGGCTATGGACTCTCCAGGCCCATTTTTTGTGATGTGTATGGCACTCTGGTCCCTGTACTGACTGTGGCGTGAAAATGTGGTGCTACGTTTTGGATCAGTCACCTTGACAACATTGACTGCCTCTCCTTTTTAGTGGAAGTCTGAAAACAAGTGGACTATAATGTTTGCTGCAGGTGCGTGTCTCAAGTATTTTGTTTAGTTTTGTGCTGTCAGTGTGGGATATTAGCAGAGAATCCTTTGCAGCATTTGTCATTAATGGAAATTTGTACTTCCTGCCTCTATTGCATACAAATGATTTCCACTGTAGCACTTTGCAAGGCAGTCTAAACCATGTTGATAAAGTTTTCACAATTTTGCAGTGGTCATATTTGAGGGCTTTCCTGCCAGCAGTCACCTCTGCCTGTACACGGTACTTTTGGAAAGTGCTTTTGTATCAAGTGTTGCATGCAGTCGGGATTATTGCACATCTCTGTTCGGTTAAACCTATTCACATTTATCCATTTTTAGTAATACTTTCCGGTTACGCGCAGAAACAATTGCGACATTCTTCGTCCAGTCGAGTTGTTTACTGTATGAAGTATTGACTGTTTTTTGTTAGGAAAGCCTAACAGTGTAAAGTTAATATAACGTATTTGTTTTAGTATACTGCCAAAGAAGTAAGTTGTTGTTTTGTAATGATATTTTATGTAAAAGTAGCGGGCAACTTAGCATGTTTAGTTTAGTTAAATTGCATGCTTTTTCGGTCCATTGTAGTGTAGGGATCACTTGCGCGAAATATCAATGTATTCTGTTTATGTATATGCATTGGTAATTTGTAGACTATATGGGTTATAGTGACACTTATTTGTAGTTCAAGGATATCTGTGTAGTAACAATGATTAAAGTGCTATTCAGAGTTAAGGCTTTTGCATAATCATTTACTCTAATGTAACCTACTAAGATTAAAGGTTAAGATTAATTAATTTGTTTTCTCTTTTTGTTTGATCCCAGATTGAATGAAACTCATTGACAAGAATAAAGATAATTTTTCTGATCATACAGTTCAACGCAGTTAACTGAAACTCTGTGTATTCTCTAGTCTTTCCAGGCCCTTTATTTGTGATGTGTATGGCACTGTGGTCCCTGTACTGACTGTTGCGTGAAAATGTGGTGCTACGTTTTGGATTGGTCACCTTGACAACATTGACTGCCTCTCCAATTGAGTGGAAGTCTGAAAACGAGTGGACTATAATGTTTGCTGCAGGTACGTGTCTCAAGTATTTTGTTTAGTTTTGTGCTGTTAGTGTGGGATATTAGCAGTGAAACCTTTGCAGCATTTGACATAAATGGAAATTTATACTTCCTGCCTCTATTGCATACAAATGAATTCTTCGGGCAATGTGAATGATTTCCACTGTAGTACTTTGCAAGGCAGTGTAAACATGTTGATAAAGTTTTCACAATTTTTGCAGTGGTCATATTTTAGGGCTCTCCTGCCAGCAGTCACCTCTACCTGTACACGGTAGGTCAAGCTTTCTGCAAAGTGCTTTTGTATCAAGTGCTTCCTAGTCACAGTTTTTGCAGGAACTATTTCAGAGTAGAATACTGCTGTAATCAGTGCTCTGCAGAGTAACCTAGCTGTTTAGGTGTACTTGGTCAGGTAACAGGTTCTCTGTTTCATAACGAGTATCTGCAGCCATTGTACTACTGAACCCTTTACACACCTTTCCATCAGCATCAGTTGTAAGGCACTTGACCTTTACTGGGTTCTTACATGTAAGTAATTTGGATGCAGATATCTTTCCACCATTTTTTTCATCGCAAATATTGTCATCTTTGCTGAACATCCCTCATGGCTTGGAAATTGTACCTTGTGTCCCCTTCTTTTCATTTTACCCATGAAGCATAACTTGTTCCCGTGATGGTAACCAATAACAAATTTATCCATGGTGACATTCTCAACAATTACATCTCTGCATTGGCTTGCCTGATTAAATGGAGTCTTACTTCTTGCATTACGCAGAGGGTTATTATATTGATGATCATATTCTGCAAAAATGTGAGTCTTTTGAGAGGCCACACTGTTGCAGTGTCTCCTTTATACACCCCTTTTTGTCATATCATTTTCATTCAATTATTTCATTACAGGTCCAAACTGGTTGGCAGACTTTTGTAGCGTACTGACTGCAGTGTAATAGGATTCCATTGTCTTACTTGCAAGCCTAACTGCAATGCAATGTTTAGTTCTGAGGGATTCCTGCCAGGTTTGCTACTTTGGTTTAAAACTTTATAGAGGGGCAAGAGCTCACTTTTGTAGCTACAGACACAACCTTTGAACCAAGTCCCACAAATTCATCCATACCAAAAAGAGATACAAAACCTACCAAACATGCCTATCCTTCTACCCATTCCTGTCAATAATCAGTTTTTATCCTTAAATCAAGTTTTCAGTGACCTATTTACTAGTTTTGTTCCTAAGCAGTTGAATAGCTGCTCAAAGACTGATACAAGACAACTCTGAGAAACTATTCCATATGATCGACTTCATATCCTTTGAAACGTTGTTTGAACAGCACCCTCATTAAAGATCTGGTCACAGTACGAAGCTTACCTGGGCATGTTTTGCCCCAAAATCTGTAAAAATTGCCTTTGAAAAGCAGTGCCAAAGTAACAAGTACATTTTTCTCTTTTATTTCAGGGCCACAGCTGAGTGCTAATGATTACTGGATGCTGGGAATGAAGTTTCAGAGGGAAGAAGGCCAACTTGTGTCAAGTTGCCTGTCAGACAGGAACATTTGTCCCGCCAGAGGGGCTAAGTATCACCAAACTGAGGGACTGTGCTCTAAAAAAATTCTATGGACCCAAGAACAACTTAGACATGCAGTAGATGCCAGCCATGCTGATGGAATGACTTCTTTAATATCACACTACCGAATATGTCAACCATTGGGCACTTGCTTGTTTAAAGTTCAGTACTGTATTATTCATATAGACTGTGCAAGATGTGTGAAGCACCATATGAAGAGTCACACAATAGAGATAAACATAAATGGTGTATTTTCTGGTTTTCTCAGACTATCATAAAAAAAAACTTTAAAGTGGAGTTTAAATTTTCAACTGTTACTGTAGGTGGCATACTTATATTAGCAGCTATATCAATCCAACTCAGGTGATCTCCTTCAGGAAAATTGCCAAAAAGCAGCAGGAGAACATCGGGCATTTAATGGGCGTTTGCTACCGTAGACCACTTTTACCAAGCCAACTATTCAGTGAATGGTTGAGCATTGAACGTTGTGTGTCTATGTGTGATTTTAATTCACTGCATAAAAAGCAGAAACATTTGCAGAAGTCCAACATCTGTTTGAAGTCTTCTTAACAGAAAAACACTTTATAACTTTTACTTTATACCATACTTCGGTCAAAATAAAATTTCCTTAGTTGAATCATAGGACCTATATTCGATAAGTTGAAACTTGAGGAATCAACAGTGTGTTTTGTTTGTTTTCCATCAAAATAGGCAACAATGGTGAAACACATTTAAATTTCCAAGGTTGTCACTAGTGCTTGAGGGAAGGCTAAAAGCAGACAGAATGCCCAATGACGGAGAAGGAAGACATATTATACAGACCCTGATTGACTACATGGCAGGATTTACTTGGTGCGTCTAACACAGGTAAACAGTTTAATACTGTAAACTCACACTATTTAATTGCCAAACAGCTCAATATTAATTAGTTGCTCTGAAATCTGAAGTAATGAGGAAATAAAATAACAATATTCAGTATACAGGCAAAGTTTATTTGTCTGCTACAGTAGAGTCTAGTATCTATTGATCCATGATTTAAATTAAGGTTCCAGTAACCAGTGGTCACTTTCTTTGAGAAGCGGTTTACTGGCATGGTATTATCTGACTGAGACTTGCAGTCAAATGAAAATAAGATTTAGACTAACACCAGTCGAACATTAGTGGTTAATTAAACTTTTGCCCATCAATTAATTACAAAGGTATATTTATTGAGCAAGTACTTTTTTGATATTGTACCCTTTGTTTCATCACCACACAGTTATTCCTCATCAGCACACTACTCAGAGGCAGCGGGGTGTTCTTTGGAGAAGTACACGATCCTGGGAAGGGCGACCATGATACTTGGAGCTCATCCTGTAGTAAGTAATGTTTATTTGCAGATGCTATTCATGGGTCTTGACTTGGTAACATATAATTCCTTGTTCTAAATTGCTGAGGTCAGCTCTGTGCAGTGTGGTCTTTGTAGACAAGTTTCAGAGAATGTTTGGAAGACCAAACCAACTGTGAATAGGAAATAATAGCTTTTAAACAGTACATGTGTGTATTTGATTAGATGTGTGTGTGCGTGAGGCTATGGGGTTGGAATGGGATTTATTGTGATTAGTGTTTACCTAATAGGTGTTTACCTAATAGGCCTTCGATATTATCATTAATTCCTTTTGAAACAGAAGAACTGGAGCATGAAGTTGATGGAAAATTTAGGAATAAGAGAAAACAGATGCAGATATCTTTCCACCATTTTGGTAATCTCCGATATTGGCATCTTTGCTGAACAGCCCTCATGGCCTGGACATCGTACCTTGTGACCCCTTCTTCTTTTCATTTCACCCATGACCCATAACTCTGCCTCTCTTATGCAATTTATCATATAACTGTTTACTTTGCATCTGTTTCAGAGTCTGGATACATGGACTATATGAGCTCACCTTTAATCCTGCAGCTTCCATCTTCCTGGCAATGGACTCTCCAGGCCCATTATTGGTGAATTGTATGGCACTGTGGTCCCTGTACTGACTGTTGCGTGAAAATGTGGTGCTATGATTTGGATCGGTCACCTTGACAACATAGACTGACTCTCCTTTTGAGTGGAAGTCTCAAAACGAGTGGACCATAATCGTTTGCTGCAGGTGCGTGTCTCAAGTATTTTGTTTAGTTTTGTGCTGTCAGTGTGGGATATTAGCAGAGAATCCTTTGCAGTATTTAGCAGAAATGAAAATTTGTACTTCCTGCCTCTATTGCATACAAATGAATTCTTTGGGCAATGTGAATGATTTCTACTGTAGTAATTTGCAAGGCAGTCTAAACATGTTGATAAAGTTTTCACAATTTTGCAGTGGTCGTAGTTTAGGGCTCTCCTGCCAGCAGTCACCTCTGCCTGTACATGGTAGGTCAAGTCTTCTGCAAAGTGCTTTTGTATCAAGTGCTTCCTAGTCACAGTTTCTGCAGGAACCATTTCAGAGTAGAATACTGCTGTAATCAGTGCTCTGCGGAGTGACCTGTTTAGATGTACTTGGTCTAACAGGTCCTCTGTTTCATAATGAGTAGCTGCAGTCATTGTACTACTGAACCCATTACACACCTTTCCATCAGCATCAGTTGTAAGGCACTTGACCTTTACTGGGTTCTCACATGTAAGTAATTTGGATGCACTTATCTTTCCACCTTTTTGTTCATCTCTGATATTTGCATCTCTGCTGAACATCCCTCATGGCTTGGAAATTGTACCTTGTTACCCCTTCTTCTTTTCATTTCACCCATTAAGCATGACTTGTTACCGTGATGGTAACCAATGACAAATTTATCCGTTGTGAAATTCTCAACAATTACATCTCTGCATTGGCTTGCATGATTAAATGGAGTCTTACTTGAATTGAATTGAATTGAATTTATTTGCTACAATCCATTATTTTACATTTTGAACAGTATAGGATACATATAGATGGTATCAAATACAGTAAACAGTAAATATAGAGAATTGAAATAATATATATGTGAGTTGGAAGTAGAGGAACCAGAAATAAGTGGATACTTTTCTGGTCTGGTCCCTTTGTAACAAAGAAAGTGCAAAGTACATCATCCATCCCCCCCCCACCCTCCCCCCAAAATCTTATGAAAAGAGAAAGAAAGAAACATAAGAGAAAAAAACAGGAAGTACAACTAAGATGGATTGCTATGCAGTAGGTATTGTTTTAGTTTTTGCTTAAAAGTATTGAGTGTTGGAGAAATTTTAATGACATGATTAAGAGAATTCCAGAAGGGTACACCTGTGCTACGAATTTGAGAATGGTTAAGACTTATAGTTCTAGAGTAAGGATGGTGTAGCATATTCATCGAACGAGTGTTATAAGTGTGATAACTAGAATTGCAAGTATAAAAGTTATTAAAAGCTGGTGGGAGAAGACCATGATGAAATTTGTACATAAATATCCCTAGTTGGTACTTGTACAAATCATATAAAGTTAATGTATTGGAGTCTATAAAGAGAGGAGCAGTATGCGAGATGTAATGAGTCTGGTTTATATTGCGGATAACATGTTTCTGTAACTTAAATAAACTGTTAAGTAGAGTTGACTGTGTATTGCCCCAGACAAGAAGACTATAGTTGAGATGGGGAAGCACAAGAGCATTATACAGGGTAAAAAGTGACTTCTTAGGTAAAAAATTCTTTAGTCTACTGATCACACCATTGGATTTGGAAAGCTTCTTGCTGACCTCGGAGATGTGTTGTTTCCAAGTCAACTTATCATCAATGGTTATCCCTAAAAATTTAGCATGAGGTGAAGCATCAACTTGATGCCCATCCAGTATAACATTAATGTTACTAGAGTCTTTGACCTTGTTATCAAAAATCAGTAATTTTGTTTTTAGAATATTAAGAGAAAGTTTATTTGTTCTTAGCCAGTCAAAAATTGTTTGAGAAATCACTAGCAGCTTCAGCAAGAGTATCACGTAAGTTCTTACTTTGTAGGAATACTGTGGTATCGTCAGCAAACAAGATAAAAGTTGAGTACACAGAGGACTTATAAATATCATTTATATAGAGAATAAACAATAGGGGTCCTAGTATAGAACCCTGCGGTACACCAATATTACATAAGATACGATCTGTGTGGGAACTATTAAACTGTACCTAATTACATTGATTTTGGAGATAACTTTTAAACCAGTTATGGGCGGTATCACAAACACCATAGGCAAACAATTTATTTAATAAGATACGATGATCAATGGTATCAAAAGCCTTAGAAAGATCAATGAATATGGCAGCAGTTGTGAGCCTATTGTCCAAACCTCTTGAAATTTTATCTATGGACTTAAAGCAGCCATATAAGTAGAATGTTTATTGCGAAAACCATATTGGTTTGTATATAGGATTTTATGTTTTGTAATAAACTTAAAAAGTCTATCATATGCAAGACGTTCAATGATTTTAGAAATGACAGGTAACACAGATATTGGTCTGTAATTTGAGAAATGCTTCGGGGCCCCAGACTTAAAAATTGGAATTACCTTCGCAATTTTCAGCTCTGGCGGAAAAACTCCACTTGAAAAAGACAAGTTGATAATATGGGTTAGTGGTATTAAAAAAATATCAGCTACATGCTTTAGAATTTCATTTGTAATATTATCATAACCAGGACTCTTGCCATTTTTTAATTTAGACATAGCTAATTTTACCTCCTCAACATTAGTTGGGAAAAACACAAAAGAATTTGGAATATTGCTATTAACATAACTTAATGGAGTATGCTGGCCAGCATGAAGCTTTTTAGCTAAATCACTAGCAACTGAAGAAAAATAAACATTAAATTCATTAGCAATATCATCATCATCATTTGAGAACAATTCATGAGCACATGCAAATGTCTTATTGGTAACATCAACTCTCTTCTTGTGCAGGATTTTGTTGATCACTTTCCAGAGTTGTGTGGAGTCACCCTTATGGTTCTCAATTTAAGTACTAATATGCATTTTTTTGGCCAAGTTAATGGTAGTTATGAGTCGATTTTTGTACTTTGTATATGCTAACCTACGCACTGAAGTGGGGTTTTGTGTGTATTTAGAATATAGTTTGTGTTTTTGTCTGATTGATTTTAGGATACCAGCAGTAATCCATGGGGATTTTCCATAATTAACTTTCTTATGTACCCTGCTGTATGGACAACACTTGTTAAAGGTCCGTGAGAAAATATTGGAAAAATTGCTATAGGCAGGTTCAGCATTTTGGTCATTAGTAATGAAAGACCAGTCGAGGATACTGAGCTCATTCTTCAGGTGATTAACATTTTTGCGGCATGTGTTATTCTTAAAAATAGCATGTTTT
>JAIPMN010006935.1:0-11286 GCA_020650975.1 Apostichopus californicus
ATATATATTGGTATACCTTCATGACGTCATGTTGAGATAAAATGAGAGAAGATGTACATGAGGAAACTATATATAATGAACATAGTAATGTTAGTAACTTACTGTAAAGATTAGAAAATGTATTTCTTGTGTGATTATGTCAATTTTACGGAATACAAATTTCACAAAACTATGTTTGTGTAAAAACAAATAATACTAAGGCAAAGATGAAACTTTCAAAACTAAGTTTTGTTATCACATAGCAATAATTCTTCCAAATGCCTAATGTTAGCTTATTTCGTAACATCGCTACACTGTAATTTGAAATCAAATCATTGAAACTGCTGTTAGATATGAACTGTAAATAAATATAAATCAGTACCATTAATTTTTTTGTCATGAATAGATCAAGTTGAATGTATTATTTTGCAAACGAGATAGCTGGTTCATTTATGGTGATTGGATTTGGGTTTCATCCAAAGTATGTCATTGTTTTTTATAATCATTTATTGTTATTATCTACTAACTTCTAAATTTCTTCCTTTGTTGGTCAAAAACAGATGACGTTTTACAACGAGAAAGTATTAACTGGTACGAATACGTCAGACGGGTACTTGATTTACCGTCTAGCGGTGGACTTGTGCAGGTACTTGGTATTTGCGTCGAGAACGGTATGTATACAGATATTGCCAAAGCATTTATTATTTTTTTAAGCTTGGCTCTTATTCTTTCCGAGTGTACTTATATTATGCAGTGAACATCAAAGGTCCTATGAAGTACAAACATTAGTTTGAATAATAGTCTCAATCCTTCACAACATTTATATAAGTTTAAAAATCAACATTCCACAGAAAAGCTGTACTTGCTTCACAAACACATCTTTTGCGCCACTCTTGATGCTCGCCTACAGACACCTTCTTATGCAGCTATGACAACGTCTGAAGTTACCAGGTGCATAAGCAGCATTCTAGATGGTATGGAACTGATACACTCCTACGGGGTACGTTGCATAGACTCATATGTATATTGCTCAATCGTAAATGTGGATTTCTTATGATAATACTTGCTAATTAATACTTCAGTGGTTGGGGCTGTTCAATCATTTACGTAGGTTAGTCAATGATATATCTTCGTTGTTGCTTTGGTTTATGTAGGTTGTTCGGTGATAACGTTGGTAACTCGATCATGCGTGCAACTAGATCCCTTCTTCATATAAAATTATATGCTATGTAGGTTATTTCTGGAGTTCGTATTGCTCCTTTAATATGAATGTTGGAAAATCACCCTAACGCGTACGTATGTCCTTCAAAAATACAGTGTATTTTGTTTTACCATATCTCGAATATTTATCGAACTCGTACTTTGACCTGTCGTATATCGAAGTAGTTGAATCCCTCGTTTCAAAGTTGGCGTATATTTCTTCCTAAGATTCGAAAAGCAATATGGGTAGTATATATCCTCCCAACTGCAATGTTGTTTGTTTCACGATAATGAACTAAACATCGTTAGCTGCATTATTAATCCAATATCTATAGATGGTACTGATAACGTTGACACGCAAGGGCTCATGTACCCCTTTTTGATTTTCTTTCATACTTAAACATTCCACGGGAACGATCGCATTACAAATATTGTTGAACACTCCACCTATAGTAGCTCAGAGGTGACTGATGTTGGGAGTAAGACGTTTACTTTATGATATGGATACAATCAGTGATCTGCAATGGCTTTCTTTTATATTCTTGTTGGTGATTTTTCCTTTAAATGTGAAGCGATTTAAATGTTCGCTACGGTGTCAACGTACTTGAAATAAATGATCCATCAAAATGCATATTTGGTAATAAAATTTTCGTTCTCATTTGCATATTATTAAATAAGGTCACCCATAATGGGTTTATGCTATAAACAATTACAAACTTCATAAAGTTCGAAGATAATATATTCTTGTTAGAATGCAAGCAGGATGTAGTTTCCCCTTGTACTGCAGGAAACTTACAACACTTCAAAATGTGTTTTGTTAGAACAGTCATATTTAGCCGCATGCTCATTAAATTAATGGCTAATATATAAAACTATCCACAAATAAGGTAATGCTGCTAAAACATATTCATGAAATCTTCATTCAAACGTTCTGCTGTTAGGCAAAATTCAAATCTCATTCCTGTGAATTGTGATCACAGGTAATACTCCGTGTTAATTGCTATGCTACTAGCACGTGGCCGGCTATCTTTATAGAGGAAAAACCACCATAAGCCAATTTTTTTCCTGGTCACATGATATGATATTGTTTCAAAAGTTCCGGGTTACTTTTGCAATGTCAATAACGACAGAATCATTCCTTCAAGCACCAACAAAAACATATTTTGTTTTATATCATGCTGCGTGAAGCTAACTCGATCATGCATGATATTGTTCATAAAACCCTGGCTACATATCTGTGTTGTATCACTTAACTGGCAAACCCAGCAATAAATTGTTTGCTATTTGTGAGGGATTGCTGTGTCGTCAATGATGAATAGCTGATTTTATAGAGCACTAGTCTTGTGTTCACGAGCTCACAAGTTATAGTCATCCATTTATTTATCCTTCACAGTTCCTGAACAATCTTAAAAATCTTTCAACAAATAAATACACATTATTAAAAATGTCTTTTTTGAAAGTC
The DNA here is from genome assembly GCA_020650975.1 of Apostichopus californicus. Lineage (NCBI taxonomy): Eukaryota > Metazoa > Echinodermata > Holothuroidea > Aspidochirotida > Stichopodidae > Apostichopus > Apostichopus californicus. The sequence goes on from JAIPMN010006935.1 coordinate 2,642, forward strand.
CAAATTACAAGTAACTATCTATATTTATGCGTAATTTTCTCCACTTTACATTTACTTAACTCTGTATTTCTTCGTCGTAAGTTCCTACATCCAGGGCTCTCAACAAAGAAGATTCTACTACATAGTAGCGGCTATTGTAAACTGTATGATTTTTGTCTGTCCAAAGACGTTACCAACGTGGTCAGTGAAATGAGATCATCGGTAAGTTAATTATTCATCTACTTCGATTCACTTTCGAACGTTATAACTGTCCAGCATTTGAATTAAACACGAATTGGTAATATTTGGTTCTGAATATTCAGATGTCTGACGAGGACTTACCTCCTGAATCTGTCTCACGTAAGGAGTACGACAAGTACAGTGATGTCTGGTGTGTGGCGATTGTGCTGTGGAAGATACTCTCGAGTGGTAAGCGATGGCGGTACTTTATTCATAGAGTATAGAACAGCAACATTGGAGAAATAAGTATGTGTCTTTAAGAAGGTTAAGCGTAAACTCACAATCCACAAAATAGTCTTTGAATATAATTCCGTACTAATATGCAACTACTCCCTTTGTCAGGATATTCCTCACACCCTTGTATTCTGCATTGATACATTACTATATGGTTTTGTGGTACGTTACGCTGTACTGTCTCGTTAAGGTGTGTTATACGTCGTGGTATAATTAAGGTAGGATGTTGTCAATCAAACGCTATGATAAGTATCATATCAGGTTTGCCATGCCACGCAGTTTCTGCCACACTAGGTAGAGCATTATATAATGTCAGGTAAAGCCTTCCATATTTATCTTAGATAAACACCTAACCGTAATATATATTATTCTTACCTTGAGAGGGCATAGCATTGAAAATCTTTCAAACTGTGAGACAATACACGTCGTGTCCTTGGTTTGGGACAAGGTTCCATTTCAAAACCCTGAAGAAACTTTTTACCTCTTAAAATGACATGAATTAACTTCAACTTGTTTTGTTTTTATGAAAACCATTTCGGCCTTGTTATGGTTCAGGAGTAAATCACTTGAAAATGTGATGAGTGCATTTCTGTATTGATTACCATAGTTCTCCGATTGACTTCTTCAATGTATCCCCAGTACCAGAACAATGTATATATTTGCGCTACATGTATGCGGGTAAGTTATCTGAACCACAATTACGCTGTATTTACAAGGAATGATTAAGTGGAAACAGGTAGTTGGAATTACGTAACGTCACACAACAATGTTTCTACCCAAACATCATAATTCCTTTTTTGTTTTTGGCTTTTGTATTGGGAGAATGTTTATTGGAAAAAGGAAAGTATTCTGAAACAAAGTAATTCTTTGTTAACAGGATGTTCACCTTTTATTAGCAACCCCAATGAAGTCAATGGATACGGGATCTTGGTGTTTGAAGCCCCAGCCAACTTGCCGGAGAGTTACAAAGACTTGAGGTAATTTTAATCACATATGAAATAAAATTTACAGCTCATTACGGCTTGAACACTCTCTTTGGAATATTTCGTAACCATCTTCTTAAAATTCACGTTACATTACAGAAATGATGAGCTTTTGAAATGTCTGAATGTAGATAACGAACTTCGACCAAAAATGAAAGATCTTCGTTTGTCATACGAAAAGGTAAGCCAAACAACTCATAAAATCACAACAAACATATTATGACAAGAGAAGTGTTTGTACTGCACTGTAGTATGCTAATGAGTAACTCCCAGTCAGATACATACATGTTCTTTAGATATGACTATATGATTGACTTTCAGCAAAGTAAAGCCCATGGCATTTTAATGTATGTCAGAACATCGTTTAATTACTTCCTTGTCAAAACGAAAGCTTCAGATTAGATTAAGTTCTCACAGATCCGGTGTTCTGTCGTATATGCGTTTTCAATCAACTATCTAGAATATCATAACGATTTTCAACACTATAAAGTCAACATGAAAAGGGGCATTGTCTAACATTTCAAAGTAGGCGGTATCCTTTTTTTGGGGGTAAATGTGACGTTACATCTTTTGAAACTAAAACATAACATTAAAATTACCTTTAACAAATACGGACAACTTAAAAGTGACAATCTATAATAATGAAATTTAGTCACTTCAATAAATTAACGAGTCTCGTTATTTTTGTATTAATGACATAGTGCCTGCCAAAGTGTATGATTTCGTGATGGTAATTCAAATCGTCTAATAATGTATTATTTATTTAAAACAAGTTTAAGACAAAGGTGAACACTAACTTGAGGCCTACATGTACTCCCATATTAGGTCTATTTCATCTCATTGGGATTGAGCATTTTCTTGAAAGCCACTGATTATTTTAATTTTCCAGTATATATATCCCTTTTCATGTATGTTATTCACCTGTGTTACCCACATCAGATGCATTTTCTCACATGCATACTCTAAATGAAGCCAGGGTCTATTTTTAATATAAAAATGAAAAAGCACAAATGAAGGACTATCAAAAAAAGGTTGTTCATTAACAAATCATTAGTTTCGCTTGAACAAGGAAAGTGGGAAGGCAATTAAAGAGTTACATGTCTGCTTATGTTAGGAAGAACTTAGATTTAACGGTATATAAGCGAAATGACTTTCTAAACTAAAAATATTGGAAATTGGAGTTAAACTGATAAATTGGTGCCACCCGACGTAAGAGATGCAACCCATAACCCCTTGCGGTCTTCGCTCACATTCGCGGTTGCATAAAAGTCGTAAATTTAACTGGCTGATTATTATTGATTATTATTATTGATTCATTTACCGGTTGAAAGTTCGTGAAGAATGATCACTGTCGTCAGTGCTCACAAAGTTTACCGACGCTTCAACTATAAAGTGCTCTCCTTGATGCGCGAGGACAATTAATATAATGTTCACGATTATTTTCCTGCTAGCAATTACCTACGTTGTCAAAAAAATCACAACCTACAATGGAATCGAAACAATTGCATCAATTTTAGAAGGTACTTATTCACTTTATTCATTATTTTACTTTCAGATATTTAAAGGTACCACACCTGCTCATGATATGAATGCTAACAGCGACAACGACACCTACGTACCGATGAAAGCATTGACTTAGAACAAGCTTCAATTTAGCGATTTTAATTTAGGTTTCAGCTTACGGTGTTGCTTGTAAGAGAAAAAGTTGCTACGTGAACAAGAATTTGGAGAGTGGTTCATGCTACTACTTTTGTATATATATATATATATGTATGATATTATATTATTAAATATTAATATGATTATTGTTTTTGGTTCCTTTTCGACACAAATATAGTAGTCACGTATATCTTTCGTGCATCTCTTCAGCAGGTATAAAATTTGCAAGGTCTTTTAATAAAGACCTATCATACATTGTCCTTATACAGAAATACGCATTTTGTATAGAATATGCTTAGCGAAGGTATTGAACTTTAGCGGACAATAAAATGTGTAAAAAATATGACAATGATGTATATAAATTTCCCCTTGTTCACTTACCTGCTTATTTTACATACAATGAAGAGCGAAGGTGACGAACCGTAGTATCCGTTTTGATATGTTTTGTTTTATTTGAAGCTGAATCAAAATGATGCGAGGCATAATATTCGTCTTATATAGCGTTTAAGATGTATCTTGGAAATGACGTTAACATCACATAACATATTTCATTTAGAGTTATCAGACAAGTCATGCAACCATAAATGATAAAATTACACTGTACTTTGTTCCCAACAATCGTTTTAATACTGTTTGTGACATTGTCAATCAAAGTTATCACTAAGAAAATATAGTTGTATTAAGGAGAGGTAAGGCAATAACATTTTTATCTTATCTTTAAATCAACATGATGAATACACTGTTTGCATACGTTCAGACATTACGTTTTGCAGACAGTTATTCAAGTGTGTTTCATACTTCAGATTATTATTGTGTTGCTGTAATCTAAACATTTCAGAAAAGGTTATAGACTTACTTGGCAATATCAAAAGCAGACACTCAAATATGTTAAGTGGTTTCATTTTTGAAAAAAAAAGTTCCATGAACTCTTGTAAGTATGGGTCAAATAAATCAGTTAAGCTCAGGATAGAGGGCGATGTTCGCCCTGTTTATTCAGATCAATAAATATGACATAGATTACTGATTAAACGTTGTCTTTATTGGCTCCCAGGTACCCTAAACTTCGGGAGATAAGGATTCATATTGCGTGTCTCGTGTGCCGCCTTAAGCAATTTTGCCTTCGTAAGTCATTACATCATCTTTATTGTATTATGGTGATATGCGGCTTGTTAAATCAGATGATATGGATAGCGTGGACGATTAATTAGTTTCTGGTATTGGCTCCCAAGTACCATAGGAAGATAGTCATACGTGATAGTCAATCAATGAATTTTTTAAACACGAAGCAGTAGTTCCGAAACATGATAAACATTAGGGATCGTGTTGAGGTACGGCATGATTGCGCTGGGATACGCCAGGCTTTTCCTCATCATGGATGTACCAGCATATAATTAGTTTATTGTCTGAAAGGTTCTTTCATTTGTTGCTTCAATCATGAATCATTACGTTTAAAGACATACATAAACTCGCACTAGGTCTACAGCTAGTTTACTATCATGTTACGTTACACAAAACACGCTCATTGGAACCAAAATCTCATCCACAAACAGATCACAATAAAAACCGAAACCATAGCAATAAACAACTCCACGCCCCACCGAAACCGCGTCAGTTAGCTTGACGATCCTATCAAACCACTGGCGTTCGGTCCTGGTGCAGCGCCACAATATACCCCACCTGCTGCAGTAGTTAAGCAGTATGACGAGTTACCATTTATTCCCTCCTTACAACTGATGTATAGTTTGATGACGACCTCACTTTTTACTGAATTAGTTCATCTGTTAGAGCATTGTTATATGTTTGAATGCGCAATACTACTCATCTATTTATATTCGTTATCTAACCTCACAAGTCGTATGAGCCTAACTTAATACTAGCGGAACAATACTAGATGTGGAGGTGTTTAGGTCCTTTTGGTAATCAATTGCTTAGGATAGATTAATTTTAATTCAGTGACCTTTTTGATTTTATATATTATTCAAATAGTATATCATCAGTATTAGATTGAACTCATGAATATACTTTCATTTTTGTATCTTTGTTTCTTTATGGTAGCCTTTCTTTCTCTTCTTGTGGTGAAGTTAATGATGTTTATCTCTCCTGTGCAGTTCAATTAGATCAGTTGATAGAACATTGTTTACTGCTTGGTGAACGTTATGTACGTTTCATTAATTACTCTTGCCACCTTTCTTTGTTTTTGTGTCTTTCATTTATTGTTCTATTGTAAGGATATTGTAAAACATTTCATACCCTGCGATATGAAATGTGGGGTAAACGCAATACACCAAAGCATTTTTAATACCGTTTCATTAATGGCATATGATATATATCAAACCCTGTAGATCTCAGTCACCTTTTAAAACCTAAACTGCACAGGATACTTGTAACACTCGTTATGTTAGATTGTATTGGATACGTTGCAGTAACATGAATTGTATTGGGAGTTGCTGTTGCCTGATTTTGATAATTCACCAAATTCAATTGTACTTTTATTGTGGTAAGTGATGTAAATGCTTAACATCGCGTTTTTTAAGAACATTACACTGGTTACGTTAATAAATATTTAGGGAAAGAAATACTGTTATAGCATTTCATTTACGCAAAAAATGTTTTTAAACACTCTGCCAAATGTAATTGCGGACAATCGAATATATTATAAGGTAATTAAATATTCTTTGTTGTTGCATTTTTTGGTCTTGTTGTAGATTTCCTTCCGTTTCGCTTCATCTTGGTTCTTCTGTTATTTTGTTTGTTACGTACATTGTCATATCCCATAGGTGTGATACACAAGGTGAAGTGAACATTATATCAACAAGCCAATATCATTTGTACCATGGGATAAAACCTCATTTTCTCCTTGGTTTGTTTATTTTGCCTAATGTTCAAGTGTCCCTAACATACATGCGACACATGCAACTTTACAGCATAGAGATTGAGTTTGATTTATTTCCACATAATATAAATACAATGGTGAAACATTAAATTACAAGGAGGTGGAGGAGGACTGAAGAAGCAGAGCTTTTACGAGCAGTCCCCCTTTCCAAAAACAATAAACGAAAGAATACCAAGGATAAGTAAGAGAAAGAAGAACGTGAAAAGAACAAAGAACATAGAGAAGAAGCAAGAATGAAAGAATCACTGCTTAATGATGATAATCGTAAATTAAAATGGATGTTATTTGTTGTTTGAAGCAATGGATACTTTTGGATGTTTTCACTGTGTTGTCCAAACTATTCCAAATTTTAACTCCAGACTTGATAAACAAGTTGTTAGGTCCTCTCGGAAGTGATCAAATTTGTACGGAAGTTTTGACAAAAGCGTGTTTTGTAGTTATGAATGTCAAAATTAAAAAGATAGTAATCATCAAAGTGAAAAGGCAAAGTCCATTAACGTATTTATTCATAAATAGAGCGACTTGGAGTTTGAATGAGTCGAAGATATTAAGATTTTTTAGTTAGAAAACTCGAATTTGTAACCAGTCTAATAGCTATCTTCTGGGGGGTAAACAGGCGATTAAGGTAAGATGGATAGGTGTTTCCCCAACTTATGTTGCAGTAAGACAGCTTTGAATTAATGAGGGAATTGTACAGTGTTTTAAGTGTATGCGATGGTACGAAATACCAAATTTTATGAAGTATTCCAATAATCTTTGAGTTTTGGACTGTTAATATAATACTTCCAGGTGAGATTTGAGTTAATATGTATACCTAACAATTTAACTTTTCCAACAAGAGTAATATCACCATTATCAATAAATACGTTAACTGTATCAACCTTTCGTTGAACAGGACGAACTACTACACTATTTGTTTTGCTTACATTTAAAGAAAACTTATTTGCTTTAAACCACTTAGATACAGAATATAGTTTAAATTAACGACACGAGCAGCACAATGAATATTACTGTGCTTAAAAAGAATACTGTGTCGTCTGCAAAGAGTGTAAAGTTAAGTATATGAGAAAAGTCATTTATGTAGATAAGAAAAAGTAGTGGTTCATGTACAGCACCATGTGGGACGCCTTACTGTACTGGTATTAGAAGTTTGATCAGTGATGCGTAAAACCTGTTCTCTTTTATAATGATAGCTTTCAAACCAATAATATGCAACCCCACGGATTCCACAATGGCAAAGTTTTTTAGTAAGATGTAATGGTTGACAGTGTCGAATGCTTTAGAAAGATCTTAAAACACACCAATAGTAAATCCATTGTTATTGAAGACATTTTTCGATGTATTGTACTATATTTGCTGTCACCGTATAAGTGGAAAGATTCTCACAAAAACCAAATTAACGTGATTGTATAGGAAGTCTGTGAGTTTCTTATACATGGTTTTCTTCAGAACTTTAGAAATTGTTGAAAGAATCGAGATTGGTCGGTAGTTTCAAAGCACCGAGGGATCACCAGTTTTGAAAATAGGCGTCATTCTAGCAACTTTCATACTACAAGGAACAATACCACTAGAGAGAGAAAGGTTGCAAATATTTCAAATTCTTAATGCTTGAAGATATTTCCGTTGGTTGGTTGGAGAAATAAATATAGTATTAGGATTAGAGTTTTAAGAAACTAGTGAAGCCGACATACTTTCTTCACTGTGCCAGGCTAAGTTCAGACTGATACTAGAAAATTAGTAATTAGCAACCATTATATCTGAATTTAATTCTTTACACTTGTGATTTGTTCTAAAATGCATCTTTCCGGTCGAATTGCTTCGACCAATTATTTCATATATAGTTCTCCAGGTGTCCTTCTGATTATTGTTATTTTCATTGAGCAAATTGCTATAGTAACATATTTTTGAGAGCCTAATAGTAGAAGTGAGGATATTTTTGTAATTGACGTAGTTGAACTTATTTCGAAGAGCCCTGTTTTGGAGGTACAATTTGTAAAAGTCTTTTCGTAGTGGCAATTGATTTAATAATTCCATTGGTAATTCAAGGATGCGCTTGCGTGGACCACTGACGCCGGTACGTTTAATGGGACAATGTTTGTTGTAGATCTCATTTATTACATCAACAAAGAAATTACAAGCATCATTTACATCTGTGTTTGTGTACAGTTGATGCCATTTGAAGTCGTTGAACTCAGAGGAAAAACTATTGTAATTACCCCTCGACGTATCTCATTTCATGACAAAGCTGGTAGTACCGCGTGAGCAATTTGAAGAATTGAACGCAGTTGAGCATATAATAGGTAAATGATCACTTATATCAGACACAAGAATGCCAGAAAAATTGAAGTCATTGACGTCATTACAGAAAATATCATCAATTAAAGTTTGGGATGAATCAGTAATCCTGGTAGGTTGTGTGATAAGCGGTATGAATGAATGAATGAAATGAATGTACATAGTATCTATGTAAGTGGCAACATTACAATTAGAGTCATACTTGAGGAGGTCAATATTAAAATCACCGAGAAGCAAGCATGATTTCTTACCTAGGTTAATGGCATTTAGCAGATTAGACATCTCATCAATAAAATTAATCATGACACCATCAGGCGGTTGATAAATAACACCAATTATAACGTTGTAGTCTTGGTGTATAG
>JAIPMN010006937.1:0-11837 GCA_020650975.1 Apostichopus californicus
GTATATATATATATATATATATATCTGGTGATCCTCTTTGACTTTTCATATTCTTCTACATAGTTTGTGACGTACGTTGCTACCTGTTAAAATTTAGTTGTATAAAGAATGAATATTTAGATTCATGAATATTCATTTTTTCGTTCAAGACGATATGCTGAGCAAAAAAAAAATAAGCAAAGGAATTTAGTATGGGATACGATATGTCAATGAGAGAAGCTTAACGAAAGTTTAGTAAGCAAAATATTGGGATTTTTTTTAATCGCTGAAAAAGGACAAACGTTTTGAATCCTTTGAACTATAGGCTCCTCCATTCGATACAAGTTATTGTGAGTAGAGTCTATATCCATTTGATGATTAAAACCATGTTTGTTTTCTAGTAACACCACATCCATCTTTATTAAGTTTTATCCTGGGGGCGTAAGAAGGGCCTCTTGAGTCAATACACACAGTAAGGTATGATAGTAACGTCCATGAACCCAATATTACATGTCACTATATTTCGACTTAAAGATATGACTCTAAGGAAACTGACATACTTTCGGGCTATTTCTCCTGGAATGTACGTCCAAATGTCCACGTTTATTTGCAAATGAGTTCTGTTATGCAGTCATGAATCTCGATAAAACTCATCAAAGAATGTGTTACAGCAGCCAAACCAACCGAGCATAAATCAAACGAAATGGAAAATTGATTTAACTAAAAACTCGCTGTCAGATTTCTATCATTAATTTGTTATAACCAATTAACTGTACTAATAGCAAAACCTTGTCCAAAAGGATTTTCATAGTTTAATTTCAGAAAATAATTAAGAGCTATATAAACTCCACTTGGCGGTTTATGTATAACTAGCAAAATTGTTACGTCATACAACTGGGCGTACTGTTTCCATGTAATCAGCTTCTTGTGTTTCGTCGCCAAATACACAAAAGTTAAACATGTATTGTTCCCATATTAATTTGATTTTAATACAAAGAAAAGCAGTTTTTATTTTGCTAATAAACTTTTTCTTAGTGAGTAATTATTTTACTAATATATTCGAAAGAAAAGTTTTGTGGCCCAGACAGTTTTTCCTTTCGACTTTTCCATTGTAATTGAAAGAAACTTGACCATTCGGCTGTAATGAACTGGCCTTGGCCTGCTCTATACATGGGATTTGAGTATAAAAAATTATCACAACCAAATCACCTTGACAGCTGCTTTAACATAGAAACATCACCAACAAATTAGTGGGTTACGTGAATCGAAAGAGGCAGACAGACACCGCAGAAGGGCGTAGTGGGCGTAGTGGGCGGAGTGGGCGGAGTGGGCGGAGTTGTGTTAGCAGTTACCAGCTGAAAGACTATCACAATGGACTATATAATATAAGGAGCCTATATGAAACTGGATTTATTGTAAAGGTTTTGAAATGTTATCTTAAGAATTAATCATGAGTTATTTCAATCAGAACTATTAATAAGTACTTAGATTTATTTATTTGGCATTATGTATCATCATGTAATTTCAAGCAATACGTCAATAATGTTCCAATGATTACGAGATACTATAGATGTTAGTTATTGAGAATAGAAAACAATGATCGGATGCAGTTTAATAAGGATGTTAATTAGAAGATGCTTTACAGTGCAGTCTTTACTTTATAAGAGGAAGATCCAGGGATAGGCAGGGCTCCCTGATCTGAAAATTGTTAAGCATTATAAATGTTAGCTGTAAAAAATACTGTTTGCTCAGAAGAGGATATAGTGGAAAGATATAGCACGAGAGTACACGCGCGGCCTGCATACATTACTTTTTTACCGATGTTCTATTATGCAAAGCTATTTCGGTAGTTACTTTCGGTATAACATTAACACCCCCCTCCCTCCCTCCCCCTCTTCTAACTCTTCTATGAAATCACTATATATATATTTTTTTTACTAGTGCTTGCTTTGAATATTGTGATTTCTGAAGTCATCTGTGCAAGAAAAAAATGCAGAAAGCAAAATTGGCTTCTGCAAGCAACGTCTTCCGCTTTGGTCGTCTTTATCTAGACAAGTTAATAGATCGACTCTTTGATGAAACATCCTAACTTTCATACTTCACAATACACAAGGCGAAACCATTTGTACAATGCTATATAACCGTAAACAAAAATAACAAGGAAAGCAATGACGACAGTCCTTGTGTCGCATTAGATTATGTGAATAGTAATTACGCCATATAATGTTCTTTCCTCTTTTTTATTTCCGATTAAAGATGATCCTTAAAACTAAAATACAAATATAAAATCTAATGTTAGTCGATGACTTTTTTGCACTCTTTATAAATGCATATCTTTAACTTTAGAGCCCTCGATAATGAGATAAGGCTAACAGCTTAAAGATATTAACACAATTTTAGAAGGCCACTTCATTTGTCGGTAACTATATCTGCTCAATTTATGAATTATGTCAACTGGCGCGATAACATCTTCAAATGTATTTTCATGGTTTATTTAGTATTTAGCTCAGACCTTGTTATATGGATGTCCTTGGAATAAAACCACAGTTGTACTTTTTAAGAATAAATGAAGTGTTGACATGCAGCTAACTCTGTAATGGTATGGTTAATGGTTCTTCCTGGTCGTTAGAATTCCATGGTTTCAAGCTGGTTAAATAAGTACACCTTTTGTCATGGTTGACCCCGCCGATTTTCATTCGTGTGCCCCCCGTCACTCTGTTAGTCTGTGTACCTTTCCAAAATCGGGGAGATGATCATTCATTGCTTTCGACAATTCCAAAATTCTCGATATGAGACAAAGACCTGACTCAACCATGAACTACAATTTCGAAATTTTTCCAAAGAACTGCAGTTTTTTTTCTCTAATGAAGTATAATAAGTTGAATCACTATATATAAATTATAAGTCATATATTTACTTCATTTAACTGATCAACCTTCCAGCAATCCTTTTGACCTAATGTAGTTCGGGGTTATCTGCCATTCGCATGCCAAAGTACATTATCATGCGTCAGTTTTAACCTTAAAGAACTGCGATTATACAAAATCTCTCGCAAGAAGAGGAAAACATAACACAGCGGTTCAAAAAGCATTTACGATGCTTGTTAGGACACCACTTTACCTCTATTTTTTTCTTTTTCTAATTTCTATGGGGGGCGGGGGGGGGTCATGATATTCAATGGATTTGTGATCCCCTCACGCTGGTGTGAGGGCGATGTTTGAGTTGGGAACCGAGGCTGGAGGATCAATGGCACTATGGCAGTTACAATAATTCTAAATTTCTTTTTTAAGGTGACTGTGTTTAACCTTCAGCACATCCTCTGTCAATAGTCAATAGTGAGAACATTTAGAAGTATTACTATTAGGGCGTTAAATGTTTCAGTTTAAAAGGGTAGAGGGGAGGGCGGGAATGGGACTCGGATAACATTCCAAAGCAATGTTAACTTGCCAAACTGTTTTGTGATCGCTTTGATTAATTCGTTGATTGCCGAAGGCTGCAACCATTGAAACCATATAGGTGCAGACATTTGTCATAGCTTTGCAGTTTGCATGCGTCCTCTTAATTGACACGTTTGTGTTATATATATATATATACGGCCGTCGCAGCAATGTAAGAAAACTTCCATGGTTTCTCATAAATATTAGTGTATTGTTTTAGCATCATTGTCAGTATACGGAGAAAACTAAGATTAATTGTCCTTTTTTTCGTCACGCTAGATAATTATCATCTGTGTGACGACATTAATTTTATCCTGTTTAATCCTCTATTTTATTTCTACTGGGGTTGGGGTGGGGGGTGAGGGAAAAGGTACCAAATGTCCTGTCGTTTGATTGTTATCAGGGGGTGCTGGTTGAATTCACCGATATAACACATATAGGCCTAGCTCAAATTAGGTTCAATTGAATGGAGCGTAGACCGTTCACTACCGATTTTTGGCGTATTATGTTTCCCTATACAGTTAAGCATGGTTGTCTTTCTATCTCCGCACTTCATACTCTGTGGTTAATACAACTCACGTTCCTCAGGCTGACGGGCTGACGGGCTGACGGAAGGAAGCATGCATGTTGTTTGGATTCGCTTTCTCTGTTTATACATCTTTGGTGTTTGCATGAGAGTTCATAATTCGTTTTTTTATGCTCTTCACATATGAGATAATAGTATGACAAGGGATATCAAACTGAAATCGAATGATGCTATTCCTGTGCGATAATTCATCAAAGGGTTTAAATATATTTGACAATAAACATCCCCAAAAAATGACAAAATGAGAAAATAAGTAAATTTGCAGTTTTTATATATTCAATCTCGTTTTTACAGAAATACTGTCACACATAAGCTCATGAACCTCTAAGCGTATAGTAGCATAGTCAAAAATGAAAACGTCACGAAAATATTTCGTGCGGAACGGAAACTTTTACCAACCCCCCCCCCTTTTATTTTTTACCATTTTTATAAGTTTATATATATTAATCCATAACGATAATCCTGCGTTAGGGGTATTACTCTATCCAATATATAAATGTTTGTTCGAAACTCCTTGAAAAGCTTTGAGCAACCTCACTTGCGAATTCCTAGCGGTCTTGTCACTTTTGAAAGCCTATCCTAATAGATTAATGTATATTTTGTAATGGCTAAAAGGTGATTTCTGCACGACCATTAGAGGTTAATGCAAATAAATTTCTCCGATAGGAGCGTTGAAATTGTTTTTCTGGAGGGGGGGGGGTATATCTCATTTTAGTCTTATTAAAAAGAAGATGACATCTTCCCCGAAACCACTGTTGCTCTTTTACACTCTATTTGTACATATATGTCAGAAGTTAAAAAAAAAAACTCGTAATATCTCGTTTGGTTAGTTAGTATAATCACCCATCTCCGGACGTAACGTGTTATCATTAATGTCTGCCTACAGATGGGATACTTCCTCTAATATTAATATGGACAAGACATACTTTGTTTTTATTCATCAATAAAGTTTCTGCCTTTCACGGCCATCATTATCCATGTTGTTTCTTATAATACTGTTTATAATTTATTAAAATGATGTTGTACTGAACAGAATTGATCTATATATTTGAGTTGTAAAGAAATGCTGAATACTAACTGAATGAACGTATTCATGCCTACAGGATCTATAAAACTCAATGACTGTAAAGCCGGGTTAGTCGATGAAGTCACTGTAACCTACTGTGTTATTACGTCTGTTAAAATCATTTTAGCCAAATATATGTCCATTTCAGCGTACTTTTTACTAAGAATTAATCATTTAAGTCGTATTAAAAAAAAAGATGACTTTTACTCTCTTTTTGTACATATATTTATTTAATTAATAATTTAGGAAGTTTTTTGTTTCTTCTAATGTGTCCATGAGTTATCATGTCGTCATCAACACAGGCCTTTATGAAGACATTGAAAAAAAAAACATTGTTGCTGTTATTAACAAACAAATTATTGTTCATTTGTTTATTATTTGATTTATGTATTAATTACAGTTCTTATTTAAATATTTATGACAGATCTACTCACATATGTTCCTTCATTTAATAAATAATTTAATTTATATGTTTAATTAATTTAAAATACATCTCTGTCTTAATATACAAAACTTCCCACTCTCGGTTGAAGCCATACTGACACCGTCTAAGATATTGAGAGTATTATTCATTATAATATTTCCATAGTAATACTACCGATATGTTTGTTACGAATTAACAGTTTCTTTTGAGTATGGACATGGAAGTATGATTAGTGTTTCATACTAAACGTTAACAAAGAATGCACTATAGCCACAATGAATCTGGTCGGTAACATTACCCTGTATATACATCAAGATCAAAAACTGCAACAAGGATCCGATATTATGCACGACAGATCAATAGTATCGAAACAGCTTTGCACTGCATTCGATTGATAAATCCACGACAGAGATGTTAGTCTTAATATTTAATGTTGCACAGAACACGAAGCTGATATTCGTTTCGACATTCCGACTAGAATTGTCCGTAGCGGTACATGGTTGTCTCTCTGTGAACATATGAGAAGGATCTGCAATGGCTAGGACTTACTCTATGCACAAGCAATAAACAATACAAGGTTTCCCTTGTTCATCAACTCAACGTGCTCGAAGAAGATTGTAAGTAATTGAGAGTTTTACTTAAATTAATTAATACTGAATGATAACCAACGACCAGGATTCACGGCTTTAAAATGTCTTGAAAGCATAAAAGACCAATTCAACATCTTTGCTCTTGAGAACACATCTAAATATATAAGACGGTCTTTTATTCTATAAGGTTCGTGACCTTTAGCACCTGTAACGTCTAAAAAGGAAGTACTAACTGACGCCAAAGAAAATCATTATGGTTAATCGGTAGGCAAATGTTAAATTAACCAATAACTTAAAAGTTGTTTCAGTCCTTGCTTGCACCAAGTCGAAAACTGAGTATGGCCAGATATGAATCTTTGTTAAGTTAAGTCACATAATAGCTTGAAAATGGCCCTGGGTAATTTGGAGTTTTCCCTCACAAATCTCTTCACAAATCTTTTGCCCCTCAGCGCAGTGGGTTTAGCATATAAGCTTAAATTATTTTCGTATTAAAAGTTCCAGAACCTTTTGTAAAACAAGACACTTAGACCTACACGTTTGCTTGCGTTGAATACAAGCCTTAAAAATGTCTAGTCTGTCAACAGAAATTCTGTATTTTTTGTCAACGAAAAGCCACTCAAGATAAAGCCTAAACACTTCAACAACAAATAACACAATCAACTCTCAACCCCCCGTACCCTTACATTGAGATTGTATTTATGCGATGGACACCCTAAGTCATGACAATATGCCATTGTAGAATCAGAGAGGACGGTCACTATTTACTACTTTATACAGCCTTGCAGAGTTTTTAATATAAAATATTACACCTCAAAGTTGAGCCGTGACAATAAGCAATGATCTTAACCTTTTCAATGTCAATTAGCAATATATATATATATAATTCTTCCGTACCCATAACCTTCATTAGATTCAGTGGTTTTAATCAGGTTTTATGTTATAGCCCACAACTTTGTTTGTGTGTTTAAGGCAATGAATAGACATATATACCGATACCAGTGTTTATTTTAAAGTACTTAAAGAAACTTAGCACTACACCGTTTGCGTAAATGATGCGCGTGACTGGTTACCTGCTGAACATAGTATTTACATTAAACTTTCTACAAACCCACGTCTTCTAAACTGTACAGCATTTTACGGCGCTGGACGAATTGATATACACGAACACTTGGTGACATCATTCTGTGTCTGCTTGGTCGTCTTCTATAGCTGGATCCTCAGATCGTGCGGTAAGTCGATATCGTCTCCCTGCTCCCTTGCCTTTGAAGACGGAACTCATTCGGTTAGCTCTCTTCTCTTCATCTAAGTAATTATCGGCCTCAGCAAGCATTGCTTCGTCATCTGATCTCGTCCGTACCCTATATCGTGTTCTACCCCGTAAGGTGCTGGCTCTATTTGCCCTTTTCTCATCTTCCATGAATTCCTCGTTATCAAGAAAACCGTCTTCATCTTGTGACCTGTTTCTGATCCTGTATCTTTGTCTACCTCGAAGAGCATTGTATCTGTTCGCTCTTTTGTCGAGGTCATTGGGACCTTCTACCACCGATTCTGCATCTTCTTCTTCTTCCTCCTCTTCTTCCTCTTCCTCTTCCTCTTCGTCTTCATCATCACCGTTCCTTGTCCTAAGTCTGTACCTGTTTCTGGCCGACCCACGAAGGCTGCTCTGTCTGTTTCCCCTCTTCTCTTCTAATTGTTGTTCTTCATCATCATTAAGCCAAGTTTCATCATCTGATCTAGTCCTGATCCTGTATCTTGGTTTACCTCGAAGAGCATTGTATCTGTTCGCTCTTTTCTCGGGGTCAGTGGGATCTTCTTCTTCTTCCCCTTCCTCTCCCTCCTCTTTTACTACCTCTTGTTTTTCTTTCTCTTCCTCTTCCTCATCCTCCTCCTCTTCCTCTTCACCATCACCGTTCCTTGTCCTTAGTCTATACCTGTTTCTGGCCGATCCTCGAAGGCTGCTCTGTCTATTTCCCCTCTTCTCTTCTAATTGTTGTTCTTCATCATCATTAAGCCAAGTTTCATCATCTGATCTTGTCCTGATCCTGTATCTTGGTTTACCTCGAAGAGCATTGTATCTGTTCGCTCTTTTCTCGTCCTCTTCCTCTTCTTCATCCTCTCCATCTCTTGTGCGTATCCTGTATCTTGGCATATTACCTCCCCGCAATGAACTGTGCCTGTTACCCCTTTTATCCTCCTCTAATTCATCGTCGAGTTCATTGTCTTCGTCGTTTTCGCTCCGCGTTCTAAGCCTGTAACGGCTTTTACCTACGGAATAACGCCGGTTGGCTCTTTTTTCATCCTCCATTTGGTCCTGTAAATTCCTAACCTCGTTGATGGCATCAGTGTTATCAGATCGTCCAGATACTCTGTATTTTGGATACCTTCCTCTCAGAGCGCTGTAGCGATTTGCTCGCTTTTCGTCCTCCGTCTCTTCTACTTCTTCGTCACTACCTTTATCATTCTTGACTAATGCTTCACTTTCTCCTTTCAAAGGTTGGTCTTGTTTAAGAGAGAACACTTTTTCAAGGGTCGTCCAATCGTCTCCGCCGACATCTTCGGTGGGAATCTCTGCTTCGGATTGCACAGGATGTACAATAACTAAGAAATAGCAAGCAAGAAGACACCAACCCGCAACCTCCTTCATCTTCTCATAGATAGATGTTTTCTGAAGACCAAAACAAGAAATAGACATATATAGATGTTAAAGCGAAGATGGTAAAAATTATTGAATGGCTTCTATTGCAAACATCTCAATTTTATATCTGGATAAAATCAATGATTTTCAATCTCTTGCTTCGCTCTCGCATGGGTTACTGAGGTGTAAAAGGGTTTGGAAGGGCAGGAGTAAGAGGGGGAGAATGGGGGAAATAAAGTAATTTACCGGTATTTGTTTTGAGTAAGGTAAGATCATTTTTAACATGCTGCAACACTCTCGACTCCAGCTTGAGCAAGATAAACGCATATGGCAGCGAGACGAGATCAACATTGGCATCTTCAGAAATGCATGAACATGACGATTAGCAAAGTACTGACGGTCGACATTGCTACTAACATGATCTGCGCATGAACACGGGCAGTTTGGAGTGCCGTCTGTTTTATAAATGTCAGAGGGAATATCTCTTCTTGAACTGCACCCAGCTAATGTCAGTTAATGCAGGAGTTAAGAGTAGGTTTTGATTATTATGATGCTATCTTATACTAAAATCTCATATCAATTGAGGTCGTAATTCATTCCAGAGAGAACTATATTTCAAAATATGGACAATTGCATGTTGGTTTATACTGTGTATATATACTTTACTGCTATGAACATTGTCCGGACGAGAAACCGTTAAGGATTGAACAAATTCTTGACTAATTTACTGATGAACCCTCGTTTGTTGGAACGATATAGGCGATTGCCTTATAGTTTGATCAATTGTTAGCTCATTGCATGTAATAGACGGTAGTTTGGAAACGTTGCGGACCCAATCTCAAAATGATGATTTAGAGGAGCAACTTCCCTTTAAGATTTTATGCAGCAGCTGTATCGAATGGTTGGAATCGTGTTTGGATTATACCAATCATTGAAGATACTGAACGTGGTCTTGATTTAGTAAAACTTATCGGTTTATGAAACACTACTATACCCGTTTACACACTTCAAACAGCTTCATGTCGTTAAACTCGCCATGTACATAATTATGCTGTTAAATACTTATGAAATAGTCGGCACAACAAAGCATTGTGTACTCCCCGAAGACATTAATTTTAAGTCAGAGACAAATTTTTGAGGAAAGTTATTACTTTTTTTGTTGTCATTTCCGATGATCACAAAAAGTTTAACACTACGGCAGCCGATACTGTTATGACTTTCTTACATGGAAAGATTGTTTTTTGTTAGATGGTATTTATTCTTACAGATAATAAGCAAATTAATCACCTGTGGGTAACTTCAACAATTTTCAGTGTTGTGATTTTCTTTACTTCTTTTTCTGTTGCATGTTGTTGTTGTTTTTATAAGTCAAATGACGTCATCACAACACTTGATTACTGGTGTCAATTTTTATAATGTGCCGACAATTATCACGTCGTATTTTCACTCCTCTTTTCTTTGCAAAATATATGATTTAATATTTCTTTTTAATTTTCTTTTCCGTCATCCCTAGTTGTAGGTTGAACTACAATGTCAACTTGTTTATACAGCCAATTGGTATTTAATAAATGTGTGTGGGACGTACAAACACATCATCAAATAACCTTGCTTGCATAATATGACGTCATTTTCTTTATCATCGGTTAAAACACTCTCTCGTCTAAACGTGTGATCTTGCGTTTGTCAAAGCTTAATTGAGTCTAATTGTTTCCACATACTTACACCGCAGAGAAGAGGAAATATACTATTTAAAATTGAACTGTATATGGATCGGGAGAGAGTCTTCTTGTACATTAACCATTCACTGTCCGGACGTAAATTCGTTGCCGTAATTTAAATTGATTACTTACAACGTTGAGGTTTCACTGAGTTATATAGTGATTTTCTTTCAGTTTAGATTTACATTGTTTTGTGTCATTCGACAAAACTTTGGTTGATGTCATCAGAGGTAGTGAGATATTATCTTGAATAGCGAGGCTAACGGCAGATGGTTTTTCAAATGGTTGTTAGTGATAAGGTGGGGTGGGGTGGGTAGGTGGGGTGGGGTTGGGTTGGGGAAGGAGTTCAAGGAGACAAAACCAAACTACCATGTTAAGGTTATATGATAGAGAACTTGTTGTAAACAACTCTCCCAAACGGATATCGACAATCTCGTTCTATTTGGCAGATATAGTACTTTAAATGTCATGTCTAGGAGCTGTCATTGTGTTAATATGTGATGTCATAGTGCCGCGAGGACTTGGAACATTCCACTTCCTCCTCGCTGTTTCATTCATATTTTCAAGATAGCATGTTGACGGTGTTGATAGTGAAAGCAAAACCATTTATTAGGTCATGTTCAGAGCTTCAATATTTTATATTCATTATTTTTAAAATCCATCTCCATTACAGAAAATAATCATTGAACTAAATGAAGCGAAACTTAAAATCAAATGAAGGAAATGTGGCTCCATGATTTCATTTTTAGACTTGACCAAGTCTTGCTTGGCAATATGTGCGAGTGACATTTAACTTGCGATATCTCCCGAATGGTTGTTGTCTCCTTTAAGAAGCGCGTTCTCTACAAAATTCTATTGTACCTCACCATTCCACTCAAGGAAATGAAGGTATATTCCTTTGGGTCTTTTAACCCTTTAAGGTAAAAGTGGCAACATAATGTCAAAAAATTACGATGCCCGTTAACTTATTGTTGAATGAATATGATTAAAGTCTGATAAAATAACCTACTATTTATGTCATTAAATCCGCCCTTCACTCCCCCCCCCCCCCTACCCCTCTCCCGTCCCTGCAAAATACCCGGAACTAACCTCAAGATTTAGCTCAAACAACAAATACATACGATCTTCTATCGCTTGTTTGTATAGCAAAACATCCTCTGCTTTTGAAATGAACATAATTACTTGATTTCATACATGTAAAGATTTATTAAAATGATTAAATTTAAAAAAAAAGGTTTAAAATATAAAAAGAATATGCAGTCATGGACACGGAAGGTCTAGCTTGGCAATAAAGTAAACATATGTCTCACACAAAAGAAGTAGATGTTTGCGATACTTGATGCCAGCGCCGGCTTTTATCTCTATTTTTTCTTAATCTTTTAGGTGAAGACCTCAATAAATT